>PVJS01000692.1:0-5000 GCA_004027185.1 Glis glis | reverse complement strand
GCCTTCAGAGGTATGTGATGCACCATTAGCAGATGAAGCAGGATTTGCAAGACCTTCAGCCCAGGAAACATCAGCTCAGGTCACCCAGTGAACAAGAAGGTTGATAGTCAGCAAGGATCTAAAAAACAGACTGCAATCATGGCAAACCTCCAACTCCCTGATTGCGGTCCCTGATATCAGCCAACTACCAACACCACATTTTACTAATAATGTGTTAAATCTTTTACATACATATGTGTCTATATATGTAAGCATTGGGAATGAAATCATACTAACATTCATGCCGTGATATGTGGTTTGCAAAAATGATGTTATATCTACAAGTTAGATGTTTTGATGTTTTTTTTTGTGGTGAGAGTCCCCTTTCTCCAGTAGTTACCCCAACTACCATGCTTCAACCCTCACATGCTTAATTGCCATGAGGTTCACCTGGCTTTCTTCAACCGCATTTTCCCCACCTAATAGTATTTATGAATCTCTATGTAGCTTTTAGTGCCTGGGATGCCCAGGGATAAGTTACTGCTCACCCCTACTTTATCAATTTGAAGACGAATCTAGGGCCTGGTTCAGAGAGACTGACGTCAACATAAGGACGTAACTGATGAATATGGTGTTTTCCTGTAGCCACAAGTTTTTTTCCTGCTATATCAGGACATTATCCATAATACATCACTTTGCTGAGTGTGGTAGGGCACATCTGTAATCCTAGTACTTGGGAGTTTGAGACAGGAGGATCACAGGTTTAAGACCAGCCTCAGAAACTTAGTGAGACCCTGTTTCAAAAAATAAAATAAAAAGGGTAGGGGGTATAGCTCAGAAGTAAAATGTCCCTGGGTTCGATCCCCAGTAACAACCCTCCCCTTCCCACTTAATACATAACCTTGAGGATCAAGAACAATGCTCACTCTCCTTTTGCCTACTCAGTACCAAAGCCAGCCATCTGGTACCATTATCATAGAAAGAACTGCAAAGTAATTAACAACATAGACCTTGAAGCTAGTTTGTCTGTGTTCAAATGTCTGCTCTGCCAGCTACTAGCTATGTGTTTTTTAACTTAAACCCTAACCTTTATAATAGTCCAAACATCTTAGAATGGCACACAAAGACTCCAAACCTAGATCTTACATAACTTTCCAATCTTATTTTCTAGAATTGCGTACCTGGCTCTTTATTATTTATGAATGCAAAACTGTATAATTTTCCTGCATATGTTTTATTATTATAATTTTTTTATCTTTGCACATGCCAAATATTCACCTGCAATGCCCTGTCTTTCTTCATATGCTTTGGTAACTCCATTTAGATGGTCCTTTATACAATTTTTTTCTCATCATCACCCAAATCCTAAAACAGTTAAGAGCTTTCTGCTTTGTGATACTCCAATCTTTTATATTTACTACTTTTGAAGCATTTGTCACATCACACTGTCTTAAATTTGCCTTCTTACTCGACCATCAGACCATTTGCACATTGAAAAAGAGAAAACACCCTATTCATCTGAGCTTATGTGGTACTTCCTATAATATATGGCACACAGTAGGTTTTCATTTGCTTATAGTGACTGGATATACTAGATTCTGCAAAGACAAAGCTAAGAAGCTTGTGGGCTTTACCAATAAGAAGTTCAAATGCAAGATATGTAGTGATTACATCCTCAGTGCATTAGCACAGAAGAAATGTCTCAATCCAGTAAGACTCAGAGAAAAAATGGCTATGGGACACTGGATAAGAAAGCTATGGATCATGAAATGTTTTATGTAGATGGGGTACAGTAAAGCAAAACAGAATATCCAGAAAATGAACTTTACCATCCTCACAGCATTGCCTGCCTCTATCTTTGGGTCAAAAATATAAATTGTGGAAGTTATGACAATGGGTAAGAGACAAAGAAAAAAAGAGAGAGAATAGTGTGTATCTATGTATTTCAATAAAATGCAGAACCTAAGAGAGGCTTGCAGTGCATAATATATCTATTACTGCTCAATACTTCTCTCATTTAGCATGAAAAACACAGTCTCTCCATGATATGCTGCCAGTATAGCAGCCCTCAAATGGGAATACACAGATTGTCAACACTGTGGGTTATTCATGTCTGCAAACCAGCCAAAGATAAAATGCATGCAGCACAGGAAAAGAATTGAGTTGGAGACTCTAGAAAACCATTGCTCACTCACTTAAAAAAAATCACTGTGTAAAAACACATGCTCCACGTAAGTCAAGTTAGGAAACGGACTCAGAACAGATTTATAGGTGTTAAACAAGGGGCCTTTGGAAAGAGGATATTTCAAAGTAATTTGCTTAGTGAATTTTACAGCCACAGGGCCTGACATCTGCAGACAGCCAAATGCCTGTAGGAAACTAACAGGGGGTACATACAAATTAACAGGATGCAATCCGAATTTATAGCATTTCTCGAGAGATGTAAAAGCATGATCAAAAGAAAAAGAGAAAAAGTAAATGAAAAATTTTCTAACATTCTTGGCAGTATTATTCTTTGCGTTTATTAGAAAAGGATATAAATGCTTCCTTTAAAGAAGTTGATACTTTTTTCCTTCTTTGATAAAGATGACATAATAAAGAGAAGGCTCTGGAATTAGATAGACTAGGGCTCAATCCCTGGTCCTGCCCACCACAAATTGGGTATCTTCTCTGGATCACTGATTTCTCATTTGTAAAATGAACAAAATGACCCCTACCCTTCAGACTACTGTAAAAATTTGCAGACTATAGGATATACACACAATAGCATCCTACTCAGCAATCAAGAACAACAAAATAATGTCATTTGCAGGAAAATGGATGGGCCTGGAAAACATTATGCTAAGTGAGATTAGCTAGTCACAGAAAGTGAAGGGTCATATGTTTTCTGTCATATGTGGAAACTAGGGAGTAATCGGGACACCAGAGGGTCTTCAGATAATGGAGGAGAAACTTCAGTGGAGCAAGGGAGGTGGCATAGAGGAAGGGGGGAAGGGAGGCAGGATCAATGAATTCAGGATCAATGAAGGAATCACTTCCATTGACATTATATACATATGTGAGAATACCAGTATCAATCTCAATACCCTGTATGGGTAAGGGGACAAATAGGGAGAGAGCCGGGGAAAGTCCACCAAGTGCTGTGTGCAGGTATGTCACTATCACTATGAACTACATTGTGATGTGAGATTATAATGCACCAATAAAAGTATAAAAATTCACAAATTTATGTATATAGCTGAATAACCACTAACACAGTCACCCTAGAGGTTTTCTTCATAACCCTTTCAAGTGAATGTCCTGTCATTGAGAGGAAACCACTATTCTGAACGCCATTGTCATAAATTGGCCTCACTTTTTCTTGGAATCCATATAAATCAAGTCAAGTAATATGTAAGTTTTAGTGAAATGCACTCATGTTATAGTATGTGTTAGTAATTTATTCCTTATTCTATGGAAGGAGTGCATGAAAATCTGTTTACCAATTCTTCTGTTGTTAGCAGTATGTTCAGACACATCCCCCCCCTTTATCTTGCATAAACACTTTGAACTATATTCCTAATTCATAGAGTTGTCATAGTTTTTCATTTCTAAGATGCCATAAAATAATTTGCCAAAATATTACTATTTATTGCTATTAGCAATGTTTGAGAATTCTGGCTTTTCTACAGCCTTGTGAGTATTTTGCATTTTTCAATAGTTTTTATTTTATTTATTTATTTATTTATTTTGCGGTACCAGGGATTGAACCCAGGGGCGTTCTACCTCCGTGCTACACCCCTGGCCCTATTTTTTTATACTTTATTTTGAAACCGGGTCTCACGAAGTTGCAGAGGGCCTCACTAAGTAGAGAGAGAGAGAGAGAGAGAGAGACAGGGAGAGAGAGAGAGAGAGAAAGAGAAAGCTGAGGCTGGCTGTGAACCCGGATCCTCCGGTCTCTGCCTCCCAAAGTACTGGGATTACAAGCATGCGCCACCACGCCAGGCTTTCAGTAGTTTTTATTTTAGACACCCTAGTGTCTATGTGAATGGTATTTCACTGATTTCATCATGGCTGTAACATGCCACTCTATAAAGATCAGTGGGCATGGAGGAAAGAGCTGAAGGAAAATTATAAGTAAAAGACTGAGAAGGTAGAGCAAGGGGAAATTAATAACTAATTATGGGTAAAAACAGGAATAGCCAGAGATAATTCCAGATTAGTGTGAAATCCTTTTAATGGAGTAGTAATGACTAGGAAGAAAACAACACTTTAAAGTCACTCTTTGGAAAGGTTAAATTATAACACCAGAAATTTGAGTTATTTTTTAAGAACAAATCAACCCTATTTAAATGGAAACTTGGAGCAAATAACTCGGAATTAAACATAATTTATCATTTTATCAGTCCTAGTCCTAGTTTTAGATCTAGTATTTATGGTATAATAATAATTGCCTGAATTAAAATTTATTTGATATCTTCTATTTTTTAAATTCAGCAAAATATTTTATTTATTTTTTAATGTTCATTTATTGTTGCATTTTAATTATACATTTTGATATATGTCAGGGTATGAACATCATACATGCACACATTGCTCATTTAGCCCTCCCTCCAATCCCACCCTATTCCCTCCCCCTTCCCTCCCTTTCATGCTCCGGATAGTGATTGAGTCTTATAGGTTTGTGTATGTACATCATGTGCTATAGCATGTTTCCCTCCACCCCTCTCCCAACTCCCTCAGTTAGGTCACCTTCTTTGTCCATCTAAAGATTTCTTCTTCTTCTAAGTCCCTTCTAAATCCCATTCTATCTAGCTCCCACAGATTAGGGGGGACATCCGACTTTTTACTCTTAGTGACTTACTAATATCACTTAGCATGATGTTCTCTAGTTCTCTCCATTTCCCTGCAAATGATGTGATTTTGTTCTTCTTTGTGGCTGCGTAAAATTCCATTGTGTACATATCCCATAGTTTTGTGATCCATTCATCTGTTGATGGACACCTTGGCTGGTTCCAAAGTTTGGCAATTGTGAATTGTGC
>PVJS01000691.1:0-119006 GCA_004027185.1 Glis glis | reverse complement strand
GTTTCAAAATAAAGTATAAAAAATAGGGCCGGGGGTGTAGCATGGATGTAGAACGCCCCTGGGTTCAATCCCCGGTACCGCAAAAAAAAAAAAAAAGATGAGCTGAATGGTTTTTAAGCAAGGCATTAGCACTGTTAGATCCAGACTGTAGAAATAGAGTTCTGGCAGTAGGAAGGATGAATTGGGTGGGAAAAACACAAAGCAGAGGTCCCCAGGAGCTGGCTGTGCGATGGTCCACTTGATACGTGACAAAAGCTGGCACCAAGGCATGGCGCATGACTCACTGGATAATTAACAATTGCTATCTGTGCATTCCTGAAAACTGCAGTCCCTATAATCAGAGATATATGTTCCCTCCTAGAGAAATGAGCTCCTTCTAAGGACCTCATAGCCATACCTTCCCCCACAGCTGGGTGGATAGACTCAAACTCCCACTGTTTGGGAACCAATGCTCATAGTTTTATGGCTTTCCTGCATCCTGAGTCACTGCTCCCCAGAGAAAAGCACGGTTGTCACTGAGCACCCTGCTAGAGGAAAACATGTTCTTGGTAGATCACTTTCTGAATGGTAAGATGCTGGGAAGACTGGTGGAGATTCCAGGATTCTACCCAACACAGTTCACGGGCTGACCTGTGTCAGCTGAGTTTTAATCAGTTTCCCAGCAGCTGGTCGTGCTCTGAAATACATCATTGTGGCAGGAAAGAGACCAAGACCTCACTTGTTACTGCCTTTGGATATAACAAATGACAGTAGCCTTTCTTTTATTTGAAAAAGCAATGGAGCTTAGAGTTAGCAAACCTGGACTTGACGCTGGGATTGAGTACCTTACCCTCAGAAACGTGGCTTCCGCTTCTGTAAAATCAAAGGAACAGCTCCTGTGTGTTTCTTTTACAAAGCTGAAACCATAGATTGCCTCATTCAACGTCCACTCCAGTATCTTCTTCCTCTACCTTGCTGTCCTACAGAGATGGGAAAACTAAAACCAACTGTCCCCAGATTCCCCACAGCCAGAGCTCTGAGTGTGAGTGGCTATCTGCCCTCTGATGCTCTGGTATGATGTTAGAATATAGCACTGAGTTAGGCACCAGGGAGCCAACTTGGTGGTGCAGATCATATAGGCATAGCATGGCTCTGCAGCCAACGGTTCTGACGTAGCTTCCAAATCTCCACATGACAGCTCAGATGGTCTGATTCTGGAACCAGCAGCTTCTTCCTACTTCCTCAGCTCGTGCATGGCATCAGCTCCTGTAGTGGGTCAGTTCTGTGGTACTGTTCCCGCAAGTTACTCCAGAGGCACACTTGCTCCTCAAGCTCATCCAACAGATTTGCAAGCATAATTCCTTTTTCTAGAAAAATCAACAGATGCTTACAAATTTGTTGGACTCGCTGTTTAAACTATCTGTAGTTTCTCCCCTTACTGGCAACCCAACCGATACTGCTTTACAGAGTTAAGGAAGCCAAGATTCCCAGCAAACATTCTTAGCACAGTTTTTGGCTCCAAGAAGGTGCTCCATAAATATTGGTTGACTCTGAATCTGAAACTGGGGCTGATCTTCACCCTGGTGGTGGAGGCAACTGCTTTCTTCCATGCTGGGACCTCAAAGCTGCACCAGACCATTTTCCCTCAAGTCTGCAAGGTCTTCCCACCTGTTCATTGGTCTCTGGAAGGTTTTCAAAAGTGAAAAAGACTTTCTCAATTAAAAGTAAAGGCTTGGAACTCAAATGATCATGCATGTGTTATACTGGCTTGAGTTGAACTGAGCTGGAAGTGATTAGTTTGGGGATTTGAAGGGGAAGGCGTAAGGGTAGAGAGACTGGACCCCAGTTTACAGAAAGGAGAGAAATTGGACACAAGAAGAGGAAGCCAGGCAATGACTAGGGCTGAGAGTGCTCTGGATCCCAAAAGTCTGTACCCCAGAAACAAATGGGGTCGGGATGCTCTGTGGTCCAGGCCAATACATGACAGTCCCATTTCCATGGCCCCTGTGAGCAGCCAGAAGTTGGCCAGTGTGTCTGAAGTGACAAAGGCAAAACAGTCGGTGACTTGAAGAGAGACAGGAGAAGTAGGCAGCAATCAGATCATAACAAGGGCTTCGTCTCGTCTGGTGGTTGGCAAACGTTTTCTATAAAGGGCCAGATGAATATTTCGGGCTTTGCAGGCCAGACAGTCTCTTGCAATTGCTCCACTTTGCTGCCACAGCGCAAAAGCAGACAGCACATAAATGAGTGAGCAGGGCTGTATTCCAGTGAGCCTTACTGCAGGAAGCAGGCTGGATTTGGCTTGTAGGCCACAGCTGGCCGGTGCCTGGCCTCATCTAAGGACACTGAGAAGCCTTGGAAAGGTACTTATGAAGTCTACTTAATCATGCTTGTGTTCGCACAAGAGCCCTCTGACTTCATGGTGGAAGTGGATTGGAAAGGAACAGCCCAGAAGTGGTGACAGTGGTTTGGATAAAGATGTTACCCAGGGTGGTAGAGAGATGTGGAATGGACAGATGCTTGGGAGTAAAAATGTTAGAACCTGGTGATTGGTCAGAGGTAAGGATTAAAGAGAGGTAACATAGGCTGACCCCCAGGACTCTGGCTCATAGAAGATATCAGGGGTCAACTTGACCCCCCTTCTTTTTTTGTTCTATGTAACAATTTGTTAAAGTGAACCATTTCCCCCAAAATGCTCTCCATGGAGGCCTTTCTCTTCCAAGTACTGGTTCACAATCATTGTCGCAGTCATAGACTCCAGGCTGGAATCCTCCCGAACTCCTTTTGACCTGTGAGCCCACATTCCCACCTAGTTAAACAGTGATCTGACAGCTCTGCTACTCAACACCTCTTAGTGTGAGTAACCTTGGGTTCCACACCTGCTTAGTTCCTGGGGTTCACGTAGTGAGACTTTTGCTACATGTGTTCAGGTGTCAAGGGAGTCTCCAAAGATTTGTGTGAAGCCCTGCAGATCCTGAGCATAGGATAGAGGGAGTTCCCTTAGCTAGTAGCACCCACAGATTCATGTTCACCCCCAGCCAGGACCTCTTCATCATAGGTCCACACCCTTTACCACTGTGTTTACCTCCCTTGTAATTGGTGTGTGCATCGCTGCTTGATCATACTGCATGAGCTCCATTGTGTACATACCTAGCAGCCTCTGATGGCTGCCATTGCTCATGGCCCTTTCTCCAGCATCCCAGCATCTACAGCTGCAACCCAGCCCCTCTTTATGACCCTTCTCACTCTCCTCTTTCCAGACCTCATGATCTTGGCCAATCTCTTCTCCTCAAATGTACCATGCACATTCCCACTTCTCTAGATATCTACTCACATCTGTTTCCGCTCCCCACTAACTGTTCTATTCAGGCTTGACCTTGTTTGCCAAGAGAAAGACCTTGGTTTGAAACCTCTTTTTTACTTACTAAGACTGCAGCAGGAGGCCAGTTACTTGGCTTTCCAGAGCCGCAGCTTGCTCATGTGTAAAATGCAGTTCCCTTGCTTGGTTGGAATGATGGCTAATGGAGAAAACTCCCACCGTGCATTTAGAATGTGGCAGGTGTTTCCTTCTCCTACATTCCCTAAAAGCAATTTAAACAGAGACAAGCTCTTATGTGTAAAGTGCTTAGAGCAGTGCCTGGCCTCTAGTATATGCTCAGTTAAGGGTAGCCATTCTTTGCTTCTTAACTCGAAGAAGTATCAAGCAGGATTCACAAGCAAATTGTTCTCCCTCCGCTTGTCACCCCTTCATTATGAGCATCAGTTTGGGGAACTTGGAGATCAGGAATATTCCAGGGAGGTAGGCAGTTTGGATCTGGGACAGGAGGAGGCACAACCAGACGCAGAAGGAGGACACTAACTGTGTGCATTTCCCAAAATCAACTTCATCTCGTTTTTAATTTTGCTAATGGCCAGTCTTTATTTGAGATGTCATAACTGAAATAACTTTTAATAAAGGAGAACAAATGCGCTCATTCCCCCCTCCTTCCTTCCTCTACATCAGCAAGGACTTGGTGCAATGATGTATATCACCCTTTTATTTTAATTAAGCATATAGCTGTGAGAGGCTTGTAAAAATGTTGCCAACAGAGAAATGCTTTAACGGATGTGAACTTGAGCTTGGCTTGTCCCATATATCTTTACTACATAAAATTGCCCTCTTCATCTTGCACGTGAGGTGAATGGATGAGCCCGGTGCGTCTCCCCATGGAACCCTCAGGGGAGTGGGATGTTTGGGAATGGAAACAATGTGAGGCTGTGAGAGTTTTCCAGAAGGTTCGGGAAAGTGGAGCAAGGAAAAAGAGAGCTGTTTTCTGTGACCAGGTGCGGAGAAATATCCTTGTGGATGAAGGTTCTCTGTCACTTTTCCTTCCACATGTCAGGTGGCAGATGATGTCTAAATAGACAGATTTTGAGTAGAGGAAAATAACCAGGGTTTTAAATCAGGGACTTTGGGATTTAAACTCAAGCAGTCTGACTCCAAAGCTTCTGTGTTCAGCCATGATGCTGAGCAAGGAAGTGTGTGTGTGTGTGTGTGTGTGTGTGCGTGTGTGTGTGTGTGTGGTATTGGGGATTGAACCCAGGGGTGCTCTCCCACTGAGCTATACCTCCAGCCCTTTTTATTTTTTATTTTGAGACAGAGTCTTGCTAAGTTGCCCAGGCTGGTCTCAAACTTGTGATCTTCCTGCTTCAGCCTCTGAGTAGCTGGGATTACAGGCAGCGCCACTGCACCCAACAAGCAGAAGTGTGTCTTGATAGTGCAGTTGCAAACAGTTATTCTATAAGATACAAGTGAATAAGTGAGAATGCATAGTGGGTATTTTATTCAATGGCTTATATTATAGACCATTGAGTGCAGCACAGAAGGCTTAGTGGATGGTATTTTCTATTTCCTGTTTAAAAAAATAAGGAGGACTCTCAGTTTAAATAAGCAGTTAATAAGAAAAAGAGGAGAGAGAAGCTGAAACAGAGAATAACTTTTACAAAAGAGGACCTAAAGTCAGATGCAAAGTTCCCCCAAACCCAAAGAAGTGAGCTTGAACTAGAAGGTGGAGCAAAGACATGGTTTTGGAATGAAAGCAGGAGCACCCAAATTGCAATATACTCCATTTACAGGGGCTGGGGAATGCTGGCAGGTCTGGGCCCACTGCTGCACCACAGCATCTGCATTCCCTCCTGCAGTCCCATTGCCTCACTATGAATAACTCACTGATATTATCCCTGATATTATCCTCCATGCCTCTAATTAAATTGTTGCTCTTGCTCTCTCTGCAAAATCAGCCTGAGTGTGTGAAGCTGCAGTGATTCCTTACCAGCAAGGCACAAGGTGGGGAAGTTTAGCCACCTGGTGGAGCAGGCAGACACAGGCCTCACATGGGGGAGGGGCTCAGAGGCCTTGCTTCGTAGCCCTTTACTGTCCTCTGCTAGGATTCTACCCAAATGGAAACCAGACACCCACAAAACCTTTATTGCCCAGAATCAAGGTCATAGTTGCAAAGGGTTTGGTGTTCAGGGGACTCCGGTCCTAAAAATCCCTGCTAAAAAATAAATAAATAGAATTTTTTTTAAACAAACTACCTGAGATCCTGTTGCCTAGATGTACTAGAATTTACTATAAAATTAACCAGGTCATCATCAATCAATTTAAATTATTTCTAGTATCACTAAATCAATGCTGCAATAAATATTCTTACATGTATGTCTTTGCACATTACTACATGTATTCCTATAGGATAAAATCCCCAGAAGTGGAGTACCTGGGGCAAAGGGTGTGAGTATTTTATATTTGGATCAGTATTGCTAAGTGGTCCTGCTGAGGGTTTTTGACTTTTGTCTTAAGGACAATGTTGATCTGTCTGCAGGAGATTTTTAAGAAGTGAAACAGGCACAAATTAAAGCCAGACTTCCTTGAGCTAGACAAAAACGTAGAACTTTACCATCCATGTGTGACCTTGAATGTATCCTTGAAGTTATCACATCTCCTTTTCTAAGGAACCAACCCTTCTACAGGCCCTGGTGCTGTAGCGTCACATTGGGGCCACAGGGTCACATTTAGGGGGGCCACAGGCCCTGTCCATCCAGGGATCCACACAGTGAGAGCTGAATTCTTCCACCTGGGCACCATTAACAGCAATAGCAAGGGAATTGCTGGAAACACAAATCAGGTTCACAAACTTCTTATGAAATATCTTTACCTTGACCTTGAGCAGTCATTGACAACAGGGCTGGGGCCCTCGGTGACAATGGTTATACCAACCAAAGCATTACCGCCCCAGGGACCCTTTAAATCTCATTTTATTTGTCTTTTGGCCCAAGTCAGAACATCAGGCAGAAATGCATACATATATACATAAGATGAATGCAGCGCACAGTTGAAATTTCTCCTGCTATGAGTCTCTCCACACCTTGAATTTCAGACTCTCAAGCCAGTTTCAAATGCGGCTTCATTTTTCTTCCCTGTCATTACCTGATTTCATCTGAAAATCTCAGCATGTGGTTCTCTTTTCCCTTAATTCATTAGATTTGGCATTGCTGTTTGTTATATCAACCTGACATCTGTCTAATATAACATCTTTGAAGCACCAGGATGTTTAAAAAAAGAGAACGAGAGGGGATTTAACTCTCCAGGGCTAACTGGAGACTGTTTAAATTTATAGAGGTGACTTTAGCCCTTTGTAGATCTTTCTCCAGATAGAAATATATTTGTAATCAAAATGATAATCCATATTCCCTATTTCTTCAGTGGAGATGAAGGGGAAAGGACTTGAGAGAAGAAGCCTGAGCTATTTATTCGCAGATTGTTTAAAATCCGTGTTCATCGGTCCTGGGAGAAGATTGTCTTAGCTTGATAGAGCTGACCCTTTGAGCCTAGGGAAGAAAAAGCATTACACACTAGCCCACAAAGGTTTCCTTGGCTTCTCCAAAGAGGAATTCAGTTTGAGCATGCCAAAACCTTCCAGATTAGAGGGTATGCTTCTAGAGATAATATGAACATAAAAGCAATACTGGATCTTTCTTTTTTGATGGGAAGCAGAAAACATCCTAACAGAACCCAGGCTTTAGAGAGAAGGCTGCCAGCTAGCCCAGGAACAGGAATGGAGGGCTGTGGCCATCTTTCTTCAATACAGAGTCTCTTTAAAAAATTGTCATTAACTGTCTGCACCAAGAAGATGTGCCTTGTTTGGAGTTCTGGTTAGAATTCTTCGGTATGAAGAATCAATAAAAAACAAATAAGGAGCTTTATCTGGGATTTATGTCAGGGCACCTTTTCTATCCTGCAGTGCCACACACCAACTCGGTAGCAGGCAAGAGAATAAGCCTGGGTCGAGCACAGCAAAGGGGTGAGAAGCAGTTAAAATCCCACTCCTCATTTCTCAAGGTCTGATAAGACTGGGACTTGACTAGGAATTGCTATTGACCTTGACCTGTAACCTAACCTCACTATACCCTTGACCAATGTATAGTGTCTGTCTGTTTGTTTGTTTGTTTGTTTATTGTCTGGTGTTTTTTGTCTCAAAGACACTAAATTTGCTGATTATTATGCGATGATGCTCCTGGCTATCTTTTCCTGGTTATTCATCATTCCACCGAAGGGATAGAAAAACTCCTATTTAGCGATCCCTTCATTTATTTCCGTCTGCTTTGTACCTCTGAAGCTGAACATATTAGTCATGTTGTGTGACAAGGATGGTGGGATATTCCCAGCTGTTCAGAAAGAGGGGGGGCAAAGTGACAGGCAGAGAAGTCGCTATCAATAATAAAAAGCACTGCGGGTAAGGTGTGTGACAATTTGGTGTCGTCAGCAATCTCCCCGTGTGCGGCTTCCCCAGTGGAGCTGAGAGAGAAGTTTCCTGGGGAAGCAAAGAAAGGAAGGAAGGAAGGGAGGGAGGGAGGGAGGGAGGGAGGAAGGAAGGAAGGAAGGAAGGAAGGAAGGAAGGAAGGAAGGAAGGAAGGAAAAGAGAGAGAGAAAGAGAGGGAGGGGAGGAGGAGAGGGAGAGGGAAAGAAAGAAAGAAAGAGAGAGAGAGAGAAAGAGATAGAGAGAGAGAGAGAGAGAGAGAGAAGGGAAAAAAGAGGGGCAGGGGAGAAAGAAATAAAAAAAAACTCTGTGAGGTCCGAGACTGAGAAACACGTTATTTTTTAAATGGGCAATCATTTTTGTCGAGTTAAGTGGAAGCCAGTTATGATCTAAATCAATGGAATTGATAACGTTTTCATCTTGAAAGGTTAACTGTATTCTTGACACTCTCCTATCTCCCGAGCAACTTGGCTTTTAAGAAAAAAGAAAACAATCCTCTGGGCAAGGAGCCTCGGATACACTTAATTTAAGGCTGATGTTTATGACTGGTCATTGACCTTGAAATTCCATTAGCGCTAATGAAGGACAGTGCTGGATGAGTCCAGCCCCAATCCCGTAAGTGATGTGCTTGGTGCCCAGAGGCCCCCGCCCTTGGTCTCTGCACTAGGCTGGACTTACAGTCACTGCATCCTGATGCCTCCACCACTGCTCTGTCTCACAGGGCAAAGAGCTACCGTTGCTGTGGGTTCTCCAGAGAGAGGAGAAAGGCCGGCTAGTGAGAGCTCATTGCTGGCCGTGTATGCATTTTCCTGAAATTCACAGACAGAACGTACGGCTAGCACCTTAACATTTCCCGCCTCAGCAGGACCTTAAAAATCACTTAAATCAATATCCCACATATATCCATCACTTAGATTCAACAATGACAGATATTTTGCTGCCTGTGGGATGGTGGTTGCTTTGCAGAAGTCTTTTAAATGACAGGCACTGTGACACTTGATAACTAAATATTTCAGTCTGCCTCACCAAAAAGTAAAAATAGGTTCTTACAAGACTACATGATTATCACATCCTACAAAATGAATAATAATTCCAGAGTATCATCCAACATTCAGTCCCTAATACAAGTCCCTCGGTTATCCTAAAAGTGTTGTTCAATAACTGATTTGTTCAATCTACAATATAAACGTGGCTCATGCATCATGTTTAATGGGCCTGCCTCTTTTAGTCTGAACTGTGCTGTTGAGTATTATAGCCCCTGGCCGTGTGTGGTTATGGAACACCTGAAATATGTATTGCCCAAATTAAGATGTAGCTGTAAAATACACACTGGGTTTCAAAAAATATCAAAAAAAGGAAGGTGTGCTATCTCATTATACATTGAATTTAGGTCGAAATTATAATATTTTGGATATGTTATATATAATAAAATACATTATTAAATATGTGTTTCTTTTTGTTTTTTTAATGTGGCTACTAGAAAATTTTAAATTATGTGGGGGGCTTATATTTCCTATTGAACAGTGCTGGTCTGAAACATGACCCTCTTCTTTTTCATCTAGAACAGTTACTCCCTTCCCTTTTCTCCCTATGCCATTGACTTGTTGAAGAAACCAGATGGGTTGCGAGAAACATGCCACACACACACCCTTCTAGGTTCTTTTCATGGCATCTCCATGATGTAGTTTAGCAATTTGTTCCTCTACCTGCCCCCCTTATTTCTATCAACTGGCTATTTAGCTAAAGGCTTGCTTAGATTCAACCTTTAGTTTTTTGACAAGAATACTCAGTAATGCTGTGCATTTGGAGGAAACCATATCAGAATACCCCTAACACTAATTGATTCTCTGTTCTCATGCTAATATTGATCAAGCCCTCTCTTGTGAAGGTGTATTTCTACTCTTGCTATCAGCAATAATTTGTGGCTAATAATTTGGCACTCCAAGAATCAACCTTTAACTTCAATGATTTTAACATTCATCTATGACTGTTGTCTGAATCAGTTATTTAATTGGCAGTTATAAAATGATTTTTTCCTTCCACTCTACTTATATGTATTAGTTAGAATTCATATGTAAAGAAATGCTCAGAACCCTGGGCTATTTGGTTACCTTGAAATATAGAAAGGACTAAATAATTACTTGATTCTTTCCCTATAACTGTCAATTTTCAGAATAACAAGTTGGTACAAAAGCTATCTCTTTTGACAAATGAATTTTTGTTCGCTTTCTCTTTTTTGAGTATTATGAACTCATGGATTTATATCTTAACTACCAAATAGAATTTTTTATTTTTGAATTAGTTTCTAGCATTTAAAAATCTGGAAAAAGGATCTAAAAATTTGCATTAAATCCATATTTCTGGATACCCATAGACATCTGGGCTCCTATAGCAGAGGCCCGCGCTGTTAACCCCAGAGTCCTCTAGAGTGACATTTTGGCTCCATCCTTCGAGAGAGCAGGCATGCTCCTACCGGGGACCCTCCCCACCCAGTCACTGAGTTAGTTGCCTGCCTTGTCCCTCTGAGTATTTGAGTTCGTGACCCCAAGTCCAACCACTTATGTCATAAATGAGGAAATTAAAATACAGACAGAAGGGACTAGCTGAGAGTGAAATAGCAAAACGGGTGGCAGGATGGGAACCAGAATCTAGGTTTCTTCCTCCCGGGAGGAGCAGTGTTGTGGTCCTCAGTTATCAAGGGACTGTTCCCAGAAAGTCCAGGTAGCAGCCGCAGCAGCTAATTCTTGATTCTACTGCTTCCTGCTGTGTGACACGAGGCTCTCCTGACCTCTTGAATCCTTGGTTTTCTTTTCTGTTATGTGGAGAGAAGGCAAAATAACTCATACAAACTAAGTGCTTTAAATGAATTGTACAAGTGAAAGTCAACTAACTATAATCTATAGCAATGAATCATGCATTTCAAAATAACTAGAAGAGTTTGAAGGTTCTCAACATGTAGAAATGGTAATATTTGAGGAGACAGAAATGCTGATTACCCTAATTTGATCATTACACATTGTATACATGTATTGAATTATAATACTATACCCCGTAAATGAGTACAAATATTCCATGTCAATAAAAAACTACAATTTAAAAGTTGAAGATGATTCAGCACAGCCAGGATTTATCTCTGCAGTCTAGGTTTCAGGTGGTTTCAGAATGTTCTTATATGGAATCCTCTCCAAGACTATCCAAGATAATTGAGAAGACTGAGCTGAGACAGTGAGGGACAGGTTTCCCTGAAAAGTGATGTCACTCAGGCTTGAACCTGAACCTGCTGTGCTGAGAAATGCCGGCTTTCCCCGCTAGAATCCTGATCACTAATGTGCCATCTAATGTAATCCTCCTTTATTCCAAAATCGGGGGCTGCACTTATTTAGAATGGTAGCTGGAAGCTGGTTAAATGGTGACCATTTCTTAATCCATAGAGCAAGTACATATTTTCAATGTGCTAACAAGACTTATGTGCAGTGAGACTATTTCAAGGAAATATTTCCTAAGCTAAGCATTTAATTTAGACTCTTGTGAAACCCTGTTTTTAATCAGAGATGCCTCATTAAAAGCATACTCACTGGGAGCTAATGATAAGTCATAGAAAATAAGTTTAAATCCACAATACAGCTGTTCTCCCATGTGTCCCAGTCACACCAGCTTCTGGAGGCTGTACAAAAAAAGGGAACACTAATAGTAGTGCTAGCAGAGCTCAGATAGCCCATCAATTATTCAAAATGTGCACACTGTGCTCTAACACAGTCGTATCTGTTATATATCTAATAATCATTCCTTCGCAAATGTTTTTAATCATTTGGCATTTAATTAACATGCACTATTTGTCTTGGGAAACCGAGAGTGTGCAGGCTGAGATGGGTTGGGGTTAAAGAGAGGGACCAGCGGGCATCAACCCATGCAGAAGCTGTTTGGTTATAAGCACAGTTTCCTTTGCTTTTGTTTTTGTACCTGGTGTAAAGCAACAAGCTGCACTCCCCATTTCCAGGGTCTAGGATTTTCATTGCTTTTTCTCTAACAAGAAAGGATAAGGGCTGACTTCCTTCTCAGTCTGTGTTTTAAAAAAGGTTCCATTTGCAGAGGCCATGTTGATCGAGTATTGGGGGGAGGCACCGTCATGACCATCTAACTCAGCAAGTGCGACATGGTGGGTTAATCCACACGGCTGAATGTGTGTGGTTACGTAAAGGTGTAAACATACAGATGTGTATAGGTGATGATAATAAATGTGCATTGAATGTGCAAACATACAGTTGTGTGTAGATAATTATACAAATTTTGTGTGTATGTGTGTTTATAGATAGAAAGATTTCTTTAAACAACTGTAGTTATCTAATGTAGTGGAAATTCTGCTCATTTAGATATTTTAATCTTAAAGATGATTGCTCTATGACAACAGAGTAGGTTGCACTGAGCCTTCAGTTTTTCTTATCATGTCAGTAAACAGACTTCATCTACATAGCTATACTGGATTACCAAAGAGCTGAATGCTCTCACGTGATCCGTCATCACTGGGAGAAGACAGATCTTTTAAGAAGCTCACTTTCAGCCCAGATGGTTTGGTTCTGCACACGATCACTTGATGATATGTTTCCTTGGGCTTTGAAATCATGTATCTGCCCGTGTTTAACAAGAAGAGGAACACTGCACATTTGCAACGAATTTAGTTAATGTTTAAAGCAGATCATGCAAAAAGCAGGGGGAGCTCCTCTGGGGGCACAATTGGAAACTAGAGCCCAGTCTAAGGAGAAGAGTCGAGAGATCTCAGCTCACAGGACCCTGCTCTTCAGCCGCATGGCGTGTGTTCAAACCCAGTCCAGAAACCCAGTTCTGTGAGGACGGCTGAGTCTGGGCAATTGCTACAGTGGAGAGGAAAGCAGGAAGCATCGTTTTGTTCTTTCTGTTTCCTGCTTCTCACGATGCCTAAATAAATCTTCAGGCCACATTCTCCAAACTCTATGCCAGGGATTACCACTCAAATGCCTTCAAGTAAAATCACTGAGTGGCGTGGGCAGGCAGAGTAAAATTACTTCTCTACAAGACGAAAAGCAGCAATGCACGCTTGATAACGAATGGCAGTGGACACAGAGGTCTTGGTGTTAGGGGCAGCAGGGACTTCTGTGGACGATGCCAAACTCAAAATAAAATTGCTATATGTGTCTTCTGCAGAGAGCAGCTGCCTCTGAGCTGTGTGCCTGGGGAGAGGGAGCCGCAAGTGATGCATATTCTGGGTTTTCAAGAGAAGCCCCAACCCAGATGTTTATGTGCATTCTCTGACTCTAAAATATTGACTTGGATATGTTTTTAAATAATGTAGGAGCCAAATTAAACAGCAGTTGGCTATTATGTGCTGTAGGCAAAAGAAGAATCCACAAGAGGTGAGACTAGGTCCAGAATATCGGTGTTCTGTACAAGGATGGTTTAGGCAGGGCCCTTGCAGTCTGTTCTGCTATTGATTCATGTATGTCCACACAGGCTCAATGGCTTGGGGACCCTGGGACACATGTCCATGTGTCTGCTGTGGATTTGCATAGAAAAGCCCTTGAGCGCGTAGGCAGGGAAAGGCAAGAAGCCTGGGTGAGTCCCTGATGTAGTTTCCACATCACCTTTGCACCTGTAAGGGAGGTGGCGAATAGAGTGTGAACAGGTAGGAGTCCTGAGCATCTTTGAGGAGCCCCCTACAATGGGCTTGTGAGGCATGTGCTTCTCCCTAAGCAATGTCTGCTGTTTCTCTGTGGATCTTACCTGAGGAACATTTTCTGTTGAATTAGAGGTTGAACACCTTTATCCTTTGTAATATATGATACAGGATAGTCAAGTTGAAATAATCACAGTGGGCTTTATTATCTAGACTGCTTTTTCATATTATTTCAGGATAACGAAGATCTGTACCAAGCTGTGTTGACTGGGCCTCAGAATTTCTTCCTTTGCTGTGTTTCCTTTCACAGTTTGTTACCCTGATTATAGGTGTTCCAGAATCCCTTGTTATCTGAGCAAGAAAAAGTCCCTGGAGCCACCTTCGCAGCAGTCAATCCAGAGCACAGTGTCCCTTCTCAGTTTAGCAGTGCAGGCTGTGAAAGGTCCACACTTGGAATTGGGGACACTATTAATTCAGGCTCATCAGAGCCTCATGTCCTCCTCCACCACTCATCTTTCTTGACATCAAGATTCGTCCCCACGGGGTGACATCATCTCCTCTGGAAACCTGCCCTCAGTCCTCTGCAGGCTGAGCCAGGAACTGCATGAAATTCAGATGGATTAGGAGGGATGGGCAAGGGGGGTGAGAAGGTAAGAGGCCCCAGGTGACTTTGTCTACCACTGCTGTGCCTCTGACAGGGTCACTGTCCCTTGGCAGTGTTTACAGGGAATATAATACAGCCATTTAAAAAGATGAGTATAGCCAGGCATGGTGACCCGTGCCTGTAATCCTACTACTTGGGAAGCTAAGACAGGAGAATCATAGGTTCAAGGCCAGCCCCAGCAACTTAGCAAGATCCTAAACAACTTAGTGAGACCCTATTTCAAAATAAAAAATAAAAAAGTGCTGTAGCTCAGAGTTAGAGCACCCCTGGGTTCCATCCCCAGTACTAAAAAAAAATTAAAAGATGAGTATATGAAATGCCATACTTAACTCTAATATGGAAATATATTTTAATCTATGTAAAAATAGACAATATATCCAAGCAATTTAAAATTCAAAAGATATAAAAATTTGTACAATGAAAACCCTCCTTGGTACTCCTGTGCAGCCACCCAGTTTGTGATGTGACGTTAGATGAAAAAAGAAAAATGTAAAACAAATGCCCCCCATATCCGCACACATCCACACGTGTAAGTATATATATGTATAAGTGCAAACACACAACTTATCCATAGAACAAGATTGAAAGAAATGAGCAAAATATTTACAGTGGCTATTTTGAATGGAAAAATTATGGGTAATTCTTTAACCTTCCTATACTTTCCAAAATGTCCTTACACTATGTGTATTGCTTTAAGAAAATACTAATAAATTTATTATATGTATAACACACAATCATTGAAGTCACCAAAGCAAAAAAGACCATAAAAGTCACTCATTTCCTCACAAATCCAGTGGTAGAACTCATCTGTGCCTGCTGCTTTCCTGGCCTCTCCTTCGTACAGGATCATACTTAACACTACTGTTGAATAGCTTGCCTTCCAGTTAACAAAATATTTATGGCATCTTTATAATAGAAAACTGTCTTTCAAAAGCAGAAGGTTGCATCAGCAAACATGTGGGCATTGAAGGAAGTAAGGAAGAAAGGTCTGCTAATGGGGAGAGTATAGGTACATCTCACAGGTCCAGCCGATACCACAGGAGACGGGGAAGATAGAGCTGAGCCCCTGAGCTGAGGCCATCGTCCCTGCTGACCGAAGGCTATGGTTCTCCATGGGCAAGGGCTTGGCAGTGCAGAAAGCCTGCAGTCAGCCCCTTACAGCATGGAGACTGAAAACACTAGGTGAGAAAGTATAAAAAAATTCCTGCCTTATTCCCAGGGACAAAGGGAGCCCCCAAAGTCCAATCACTCCCTACAGTTTTTTTTTATTCTAAAACAAAGATCACATTTATTATCACCAGTTGCATGAAAACACACAACTTTTACAAAAAATTATTCTTGATAGAAAAATATTTGACTACATTGTGATATCTGTGGGAACACTACACTATTGCTGCACCTCCAGCCAAAGCTTCAGAGAAGCAGTTTTAACATTCAAGTATATGCAAAGAACCTATGAATACTTGATTATAAAATAATTTAGAATACAGAAATAGCTAGAGCTACAAAGTGTATGTTTCTGGTCATATTTTTTTCTTTTTCTCTATTTTTAAAAAAAGAACACAATGTACAAGCCTACCGCTTGGTAGAGAGATAGCCAATGTAACAGTGTGGGATCCAGACAGGATTTTTCTGATGCCTTTGCATCCCAATCCATAATCATGCACAGACATATAATGAATGCTTCCTTTTTTAAAATTAAACTTAAACTCTCATGCTTTTCATCCCCTGAGCTCTAAGTCTCACTTGTTCTAAACTCTTTTCCAGAGCAATAACATTTCCCATGTATGAATCACCAAATGCTAAATGTGCTCTTCTCAGCAAATGCAATTCATCTGAGAATAACTGGTAAACTGCGTCTGGTGCGTCCTTATTGCTAGAGACAACAGGCCATGCCAAGGCAATGGGAGTCTACTAAACAAGCCATTGGTTTTAGTTCCTTCTGTACTTTTAAGTATAATAGCCTAGGATTGTGTCTTATTCTTTCATTTTCCTTCCTGTCTTGAACATTAAAATATAGGGGGAAGGCAAGGAGGGGAATGTCCTAGTTTCTTTATGAGGAAACTGTTCCTGACTCTAGTTCACAGATTAAGAACAGGAGATGGGAGTTAAAACTTGCTGATGACTAGAGATTGGTGCTTGCTGTTTCTAGAGCTCCAAGAAGGGTCCTCATAGGACCCCTGTTCAGTAGCCCTCGCCCCTCTTGAGGTTTTGCTTCTTAACATTCACCACCTCAGTAACAGCTCACCTGGAAGAAACTGACTTCCAAGGACACGTGATGCTGCATTAACATGGGACAGCAGTTAGAAATCTTCTCAGAAGATAACTGCTTCTTGACCTTCTTTTGTACCCCCAGCACCTCATTAATGCTAAAGCTCTAGCGTGACCCCAATAGATGAAATATGTTAAAATAAAATGCTATTTAACTCCAGAATAATTTGGCAATCTTAAACCCAGCAGACGCCATCCTCTTCTTTCCAAGGTCAAAAAGTCTAGACATCCTCTCTGCAGCCACAGAAGTCTGTCCTTCTTGCTAACTGAGTGACAGTGGGGAGGGGGAGGATGTAGATGAGGGATGTAGGTGAGAGAAGCCAGGTACCTCTGAGTACATGTGGCTCAGCCAGGGGAGGACAAGGTCCTGGAAGCAGACAGGCATGTTTGTTCCCAGTGCTTATGGGCTCTGTGCCCTGGGGCAAGTTACCTAGTATTTGAACCATAGTGTCTTCATATGTAAGATCAGCACAGTAGACCCACCTTGTAATGTTTCTGAAGCTGAAATGGGCACATGATAGGTGGGTTAGCTTTGCATCCTATTTATAAGGAAATACCTGAGATAATTAGCTTAGAAAGGTTTGGGTCACCGTTTTAGAGGCTCCAGTCCATGATCAAATGGCCCCATGGCTTTTGGCTCCAGTGGGGGTGCCGGATAACAAAGGTGGACGGTACATGGTAGAGCAAGACATGTACATCATAAGCCAGGAAGCAAGAGAGAACAGAAGGGGCTGGAGTCCCGCAATCCCCTTCCAGGCCACGCCAACCACCTAAGGATCTCCCAGTAGGTCCCACCTACCAAAGGTTCCACCGCCTCCAAGTAGCACCACCCTGGTGACCAAGCCTTTGACACAGGGACACTTGGGGGACACTTAGCATCCAAACTATCGCACTAGATTCTCATCATTTCTTTGTGTACAGCCCATGCTATGGCTCTTCATATTTCCTGGTGCTTAATGGATACATTCCTGCTGGTGAGTTGAGTAAGGTTTGGAGATCCCCATCGTTTCGATGTAGGATGAGATAATAACATTGAAGAGCCCATGACAGAACTCCCCTGCCAGCCTGAACCCCCCAACCCACTGTGCTGCCAATACTACACATGGAGGACCTGCCCTGCCCCAGGTCCCTTTAGCTGGGAGCCATCATTCCTGTACTCCAAGCTGGAATTAAAGTTTGCAGGGAAGTCTGGGAGTTCTTTGTGTCTTAGGAAAAAAATAAAATTGAAGCCTATGCCAAAATGCTTAGGAGCATGCTAGCACATGGACGGTGTGAGGCAGTATTATCATTATCTCTAAAATAAAGTTTTCTGGATTTTCCCCACAGAGATCTAGGACTGTTGAAATTTCATAACTTTCTCTCTCAGGAGGGTTTTAGTATGCTACTGGGAGTAGCCAAAGAGTGATTATCAGGAGTAGAGAATTAGGCTCTGTGGGTCTTTTTTCTCACCATTTCCCTCCTCAATCATCTTCTACTGCAAACAGACTTCTCCAGAAAGAGCAGGAGGAAACTGGAGTGTGTTGTTTCTTACCCAGAATGTATGATCCCCAAGTTGGTGACTGTGGTAAGCAAGAGCCAATGAAGCACAACTTTGAGCCTTCACTGAGTGGAGCGTCCCCACTCTGAGCTCTGTAAGTTCCTGGGCATGGAATGGGGGTGAGCAGGACAGTAGCATAGGGTGAGGGGCCCCGTTTTGGTTGTCTCTTGGCTAAGTGCTGCAAACAAGATATGCACTCTGTGCCTTGGTCTTCTCATTGGTAATGGAAGTGTTTGGTAAAGTTCAAAATGTGTCAAAGTGCTCTAGGTTATTGGGGTTTCAACCAAGCCGGGAGAGCCCCCATCATCCCACCTGGAATCTCCACTTCACTCCAATGTTAGCTACTCCGTATGTCAGGGTTCTGTGACAACACAGAGTTGATGAAACAATTCTGCATTTAAGTAGCAATAAAAGCCTCTTGCCTGGATACTGAAAGGAACCATAATGATTCTCTGAAAATTGCAGAGAATAGGGGGGAAACTGAGAGAAGAGTTGGGTCAGGGGAAATGACAGCAGAACCGAGGAACAAGATGGGTAGAGACCTAAGGAGGGTCAGTAAAAGAGCACCAAGCTCCAGCCATCCACACACAGCAGAAGGACCCTTCCTAAAGAGCTGTCATCTCATTCACTCCGTGCCCCTAAAGGGCCCTCTTTTTGCCTGGGCAGCTAGAAGGAAGAGCAAGGGATCCTAGGGTGCTGCCCTGGCTTTCTGGAGTCTTGGGATTATGGGGCAGAGCTGTACCTTCCGATCTGGGGAATGAACCCCAGCTCCCTCCTCTCATGAAACACTGAGGTGCCGCAGGTTTATAACTCACAGGAGATGCCCAGTTGGTAAGGCCATGACTGGGAAGATGAGCTGAAGCAGGAACTTTGGGCTTCCCAGTTTTGCACCCCCGGCAAGCAGCTGCTTTCGAACCCTTGCCTGCCCAGCTCCTGCCTGCATGTGTGTGGAGACTCAGGCTTCTCCCTCACTGCAGAGGACCAAGTGAGGAAGAGGCATATGGTGAGAGATGACAATCTCTCATGAAATACATAAATGAAAATTTATATGCAAATTTGCATTAAAGTATCTGTTAAGTTTTAATTGGCTTTCCAAATCAGCTTGTGGAAGACCTGTGCCTGTTGGTCTGCCGGTTTAGTGATGCCATTCTCACCAGCATTCAGTGAAGGAGTGTGCCCTGCCCTGCTCAGAGCCCTTCCATGGCTCCTCATCGTCCTCATATCACATCCACATGTGACCCCAACCTCCTATCACCTTCTGTCTTCCTAGCCAACCTGAAACCCACCATACCATGCTGCTCTGCCTCACAGCCTGCACTGGCCCCCCACTAGCCATGCTCCTCACCTCTCCTCCCCTCCACCCTGCAGGCTTTGCACCAGGAGTTCTCATACTTCAGTGCACAGGGACCTCACTAGGAGGGTTTATTTAAAACACAGGTGGCTACTCCCCAACTCTAGAGCTTCTAATGCAGAGTGTCTGGGATTGCAGCAAAGCATTTCCACTTCTTAAAGTGCCCATACGATACTCCTGCTGCTGGTCCCTACTTGGAGAACCACCATGCCATCCCCCCCACTCAACCTCAATTCCCTTGCATGATTCCTGTTCCTCTTTCAGGTCTCCCCTGGAGTTGCACTTCCTCTGGCGGCCCAGCATGTACTGAGCTCTTTTATTTATGCACGCTCCCATCATCCAGCATCTTATGCTTCTCCAAAGGACCTGACGAAATCATAACTGCTCATCTGTGCAATTATTTGCTTGCATCTGTCATCCCTACAACTCTATAAACTCCACCAACAAAGAGCTGTGATGTTCACCTCCAATTCCCCTGTGCACAGTGCAATGTCTAGTATAGAGTAGGTGCTCAGTAAATTGTTATCAAATAGATGGATGAACTCACCCATTCATTCATTGACCTCACCCATCCATTCATCTATCCAGCAAACATTTAAGGTGACCATGGTTAACAATGATTTCTCGTTTCTTTCAAAATCGCTAGAAGAAAGAATTTTAAATGTTTCCAACACCTTTCTTACAGCCAAGGAAACAGGGCAGATTCAGATTCTCAGAGAGAACCATGGAGCACAGAAGTCCCGGGGTACCTAATTCCTGCCTCATGGCACCCCACTGTGGAGCAACATTCTACCCAGTGACCTGGCTGAGGTTGCTGGCATGGAATATCGAGCCAAACCTTAAAATGCAATTGTGTATTTTAATGGGTGCCCTAAAAGAATGTGTCCTCTTATCCTGTCATTTTTCTGTTTTGCATTTGTCACTTCTGATGATAATTCTGAGCCTGTGTGGCACTGGTCAGGGCTCTGCTCATTCTGTCTCTGACTTACTGAGAAGAATCCACAGCAGCAGGGCAGATGCCCAGCATCACTTCCCCAACTGCATCGTGGCCTTTTGTGTTTTTAAGTTCAGACACATCTAGAGGTTCTACTCCTTGTTCTTTATTATTATTGTTATTATTATTATTATCAATTATTAATTATTATTATTATTGTTACTATTCTTAGAGGAAAAAGACTATGGTTATATACAGAAATAAGTTAATTAAGAAATGATCTTAAAAAGCTCAGAAAAATAGTAGAAGAGAATCTTTACTTTCTTTGCACAGAATTTAGTTAGAGAAAAATATGCTTTTAGCCAGATGTTTACATAGGAGATTAAGAATACTTTTATTCAGAAATTTTTCCCTGTGGTGTTGTGGATCAAACCTAGGGTTTTGCTCATGCCAGGCAAGCACTCTGCCACTGAACTACACCCCAGCCCTACCCAGGTATTTTGAAGCCATAGCAATAGCCTTCTCTCGTGCGGCCCTTGTTCTTATGCCCCGTTTTGTTTGGGGTTACATTTGCTGGGGCAGAAGGTGTGCTTTCCTTCCGTGGATACACCAGGAAGCTCTGGATATAGGTTATTAAAGAACAAACTCTGAGCATCAGAAGAAAGGGTACTCGCAGTTTCAATGGTATGAGTCTTAGAAAAGTGATAAGAAGGATTAGGACTGGAGGGTTAAAAGACTTAAAAAAAAAACCCCAAGCCATTACAGGGCCCATTACTTTATATACATTCTCCAAAATCACATGGATGCAGGGAAAGAAAGGAAGGGGGTGGGGTGGGGTGGGGAAACTGGCTTCAGTTCAGAATGTCAATTTGTCTCTTTTTAATTCCCTTTTCACAATTTATTTGACATTTTGAACAGTGGCCAAAAAAGCTATTATAACTATAAAACATATTCATTGGAATAAATCTCATTAGTGGAGCGATTTAATTAAGGTATTGACATGCTTAATTGATACGTGTAAGCCAAGACCATTTTCATGTCTCATTTCCATATGCTTTCTGCTTTAAGAGACATGAGGAGTTGGATCTTTAGAAGAAAAAAAATCGCCCTCCATAAAAATGCTATAGATTCATCTGCGCTGCCCTCCCAGGGGACCACTTCCTGCCGCTCTCCTTGACTCCCAGCCAGCTCCTCCCCTAAGTGGTGCTGCTGGGAGGGAAGGTGACCACCCAGCCTGAGTGCCTGTCAGGCCCTCTTATGATCAATAGCAGAATATTTATATTAATAAAGCACCGAGTTAATTAAATAAAACGGTCCTCCGGGTAAGCTTAAGATACTAGAGGATGGGCAAGAATCGATAGAGTCAACCATTTGAACATTAAGTATGTGCCTTGAAATTTTATGGAGCTTTTACAAACTCGCTTTGTAAGGTAAAAAAGTTCGAAGCCTGCACAAGTTCTTTCAGCCAAACCTTGTCTCTGGCTTCCGGAGCTGAGGGAGTGAGGCAGGACAGGAGCTGCTAGAGATGGGAGCTTCAGGGAAGTCCCAGCAGGCCTCCCCCTGCTTGGGGAGCGGCCCTCCTGGGGTGGGGGCTCATCTTAAAGGACAAGGTTCTGCTGTGGGACAGAGGCCTAAGCTCAGAGCAGGGTCTACACTAGAGGAAGGCACTTCCTGTCCCCAGAGCAGCCTCCAATGGAGACCCCCGGTCTCTCCTCCTGTTCTGGGTCCTCTTGTCCTGAGAAAGCCCAAGTGCTGGGCTCTTTGGGAAGAACACTGTGCACCAGCCTCGTAGCCCTGCCTGGCTCTGCCCTGCGCCTTCTCCTCATGTCTTTGCCTCTTGTTCTGTCTGTGTCTTTCTGTGCGTGTCCCTTGTGTGTGCACACCCGACTCCATCCTCTTTCTCTGTGTCTTTGCCTTTCAGGGTCTCTTCTGTGAAATGACCTTCTCTGTGTCTGTGTTTCTGTCCTTAATGTCTCCCCCTCTTTTGTTTACTCTGGTTTTTTTGTCTTTGTCTTGCGGTGTCAGTCTTTCTCCTTCTTTATCTGTCTCTGTCTCTCTGCCTCTGTGTCTCTCTGCATTTCTGTGTCCTCTCTGTCTCTCTGTCTCTCTCTCTTTCTCTCTCTCTCTCTCTCATATCTTTAGCTTTCTATCTTAAAAAGGGTCCCTCTTTCACATACTCAGACCTCTGCACCAGCACCAAGGGCCACCTTGCTGGCCCCTCCCCTCGCCCCTGGGGCAGCCTCCCTCCCCTGAGTTTGGAGACAGGAAAGAGGACAGGCTCCTGCTTCTTGCCTCCAGCAGCCTGTCTGTTTGCAGAGGTGACATCATACCTCCTGTCCCCTTTGTCCTCTCTGTACACTGTCTCTCCTCATTTTCTTAGTGTCAGACCCACAGTGCCTAACTCCCTGGGTACACTGCAGTCACCTTAGTAGTGATGACCCTTCATTGAAACGTAAGCCTAGGACAGCTTCAGCAGGGCAGAGAGGGTTCCCTTCTCTAGACAGAAGAACGTCAGCCAAGGAACGTGTGTTAGCAGCAACAGATTCAACTGGCCTTTCTACCTTTCTTCTTACCCTGTTCCCTGCATGGCTCTGAACCCCTTTGAAGCTCTCCCATCTTCTTCTGCAGAGGGTACTTTGACTTGCCCTGAGCCATGATACTCTGCTCACAGCCCAGGTCAGTGTTTGGGTCAGGGCTATGTCCCTGTCTCCCTACCCAGACAGTGGTCCTAGAGCCCTCCTTCAAGCAGCCTGACTTTAGCTTCTGACTTTAGGCTTCTTCCTTTCCCTCCTAGAGGAGTCTCGCACTGATGTCTGCTCTGCACAGCAATTGCTGCACAATCAACCATTCTCTAGTCAGCTTCCCACGGGGCTGCAGAAAGCCGGGTAGCTCTAACCTGTCCCCATCTCTGCCAAACACCCTCTCCATCTTGGGGAAATTGGTCACCTCCGTAAGGAAGAGTCTCCCTGCAGGACCCAGGGAAGCTTTGAAGCAAGCAGACTGAGTGCACCCAGCTGTTGCTTTCTTTCATCCTGAATTTGACCTAGAGTTGCTGCTTCCCAGTGTTAGAGTTCCTGTGTGCATTAGTCAGCTTTCCATTACTATAAAAAGAGGCATGAAAGAGTCAATTTGCAAGGAGAAAAGATTTCTTTTTGCTCGTAGTTTTGGAGATTCCTGTCCATGATCTGTTGGTTCTGTTGCATCGGGGCCTGTTAGGAGGCAGCACATTGATGGTGGAAGCACGTGGTGGAGCAAAGCCATTCAACTCATGACCAGGAAGCAAAAGGACAAATAGGGTACCTGGCATGTCCCCAGTGACCCGAAGACCTCTCTGTAGGCCCCACATCTTACAAGTTCCACTGCCTCCCAATAGTACCACCCTGGAGACCAAGTCTTTAACACCTGGGCCTTTGCGGAACAGTTAAGATCCAAACCACAATACTATGTAATATTCTCTGGGTCAAAAAGGCAGGAATTTTCTTGTCTTCTACTTAGAGTTTATAAATGCTGACTTGAACAGGTATTTATTTATTTATTGTGCTGGGGATTGAACCCGGAAGTGGGGAGGTTCTACCTCCAAGCTACACTCCCAGCCCTTTTTCTTTTGAAACAGGGTCTCGCTAGGTTTCTATAAGTCTGAGTTGCTGAGGCTGTCCTCATACCTGAAATCCTCCTGTCTCAGTCTCCCAAGTACTGGGATTACAGGCTTGCACCACTCTGATAACTAGCGCTTATTTATGAGCCAGGGAACATACAACAAACCTTCAATTCATTAGCCATTTCATAATAATTCTCTGACATAAGTAATTTCATGGCCCCATTTTACAGATGAGGAAACTGAGGCATGGACAGGGTAATCTACTCATGCAGTCACAAAAACAGCAAAGCTGGAGCGAGTGCACCCAGCACTTCTAGCCGTGCTTTCGCCGTTGTGCCTCACTGCTGCTGAGGTCCTGGCCATGTGCAGGACTTCTGGGCCAGGTGTGAAAGGAGTTTATCAGGGAAGGTGTGGCTCAGGCACAGTGAACAGTCTCAGGGGAACAAGGGAGATGTTTCTGAAGAAGTCTCCCTTCATCCCTCTCTCTGCCTCCCTCTGCGGAGGTCCTTTCCTCTTTGCTGGGGACAGGGGAGTTTATTGTGTTTGGCACAAAGCTAGTGGCAGCTGCCTCACATTCGTCACTAATTAATTTCCTCTTTGCAGTTCCCTGTCCTTTGTCTAGCACCTTTCCAGCTAAGTGGCCAGAAGCAGGTCCGGGATTAAATATTGGTGTGAACTTCAAATTTGCTGTAAATCCATTGAACTGCATCCGTTTTTACATAAATAAGTAAGAGAGGAGCATCTATTCTCCTTCCGTCGATACAGGACATCCACAGGTGTGAGTTATTAGCAATAACTGTAATTGCTTTGAATGGAACAATAAATAGTACAAGAGGTCATGATGAGAAATGTCCTTCTATAGTATTAACATAGCTTAATGGCTTAAGCCGTTGTACACTTCATCCCGTGCTAGGCTTCAAGAAGCCAGCCTTGCAACTTGGGGTGCTGAGTTCTTCCTGAATTGCTTCCCTCCTTTGGGAGAAGAGAATTTTGAGCCTTTCTAAAGCCGTATTGATTTTATCGGCAGATGGCCCCAGGATAGCCTCTCACCTTCACTATTGAGGTTTCACTTGTTTAATGGGGTTCTGAAAAGTTACAAGAAAGAACAGGCTTACACAAGCCACGTTTCCTTTAGCTGCGGCCCTGCATTCCCAATTCCAACCTCTGGGCAGCTGGAGCCCAAGCAGAGCCCTCCCCACCTGCCCCAGCATGCCCATGTTTCTCCAGAACCCTCCCCACCTGCCCCAGCATGCCCATGTTTCTCCAGAGCCCCCCCACCTGCCCCAGCATGCCCATGTTTCTCCAGAGCCCCCCCCACCTGCCCCAGCATGCCCATGTTTCTTCAGTAGAACGGAATTGACCACATTCAAGTCACCCCAGTGCCTTCTCCCTTACTGGGAAAGAGAACTGTCAGATCCACAGTACAAAAGTCGTAGGATACGGCACGCAGAGGATGCAGAGCAGTGTGCAAAGACAGTTTCCTTCCTGATCGTGTTGAACATTTAAGGCTGCAGTGGGGTAAAGATTAAGAAGCGGCTTCAGCTTCTTAGCCCTCCTGACTTCTCTCTTCTCATTTCCTCTTCCAGTTTTCTTTTCTCTTCCTTCTTTCGTTTTTTCTTTTTCTTTCTTTTTTTTTTTTTTTTTTGGTACTGAGAATTGAACCCAGGGGCATTCTCTCTGTGAGCTGTACCCCCAGCCCTTTTAATTATTTTTTTTATTTTGAAACAGCGTCTCTCTAAGTTATTGCACACTGTCCTCAAACCTGCAATCCTCCTGTCTCAGACTCCCAAGTACTAGAATTACAGGCGTGCTCAGCCCCAGTTTTATTTCCATCCATCCTCAGGCTCGGGGAGGGTTCTGCAGATCTTTTAGAGAACCTGGCAGGGGGCAGTCAGATATAGTGCTGATTATCCGAAAGCTAATATGAACCTTCTCACTGTGTATTGTCCCCTTCCAGCCTCTCCTGTGGGTGGGGGTGGGGGAGACTCACCTCTTCAGTGCCTGGAGTTTCATTATCTTGGTCTCAGTAAGTGCCAGGATTTAAAAGGGGAGAGAAGAACTGGTTCTTGGAGATGAAGCATTGCCAGGCTCACAGCCCTTTTCTGAATTGAATTCATTTTCCAAATTTCTTGTACCCTTTCAGACCAGGTTTCCACTGTCTTCAGAAAATCCTAATGCTAATGCTCTGTCTCAGTAGCCTGCCTTCCCAATGTAAGGGCTCCTTCCCCCACTTCAGCTCAGCTCAGGAGCCCTTTCTCAATGGAAGCTTTATCTGTAGCTCCTCAGCACGCAAGCCTGTTCTAGGAGCATTGCTTCTCGAGCATGACCCTCCACCAGGGAGGTGGAGATAGAAGGGTAGAGGAAGACAGCAAGAGCTCTTTCTAATGCGAAGGGACAAACTGGACTTGGAAGAGAAAATACGACCCCAGATAGGACCCCAGAGCTTGAGATTCATTCTCGATCATCCATGAGCCAGGCAAGGGCCTGAGATCATTTTCACTTATTTTTTAGAATTTTTTATTCATTCAACAAATATATTTTAAGTCATGCACCAGCCTCATGCTCAGTAGAAGCCCTTGCCCACAGAAAGCTACTAATTTAATGAGGGAGCCAGGAGAAAGGACGACATAACTACAAGTTCAGCCTGCATCAAGCATGTAGGTTAACGACAAGCAACATCTCTAGCTCCAAACTCATTTGTTCAGTACCCGGGTGGCTCATTTGCTTTTTGGTAAAGTCAAATTCAACAGAGCTTTGGGACTACTGCCGAGCTGAAAGGACGACATTGGCAGATGATCTGTCATTTTGCTTAAGGTTTCTTTTTCAGGAAAGTTAAAAGGGCACAGAAAAAAGGTTAACCCATTCATACAGTGTCTTCCCCTCCTCCCTGACACCAACAGAAATGGGCCCAACTGGTAACTAGAAATACAAATTTATGACAAACATGTTAAAAGAGCTGTCCCCATCTTCTCCACCTTTGCTAATTATCGCCGAAGTAGATATAAACCTCTGGGAGAGTCTGCCTCTGAACCTAGGCTGTGGGTCCACAAACTGGACCGCAAACAAGGGGGCCCAGGTCAGCAATGAATCACCACACAGGCCAAATGCAAACACTTCATTTCAGAACCAATCCACCCCTGCCACCTCCCTGTCGCTCACAAGGTTTCATCTCCTAATTGCAAAAGCTTTTTGGCATGGGAATGTCTTTGTGAAGAAGAGAGGACTCAGTTTGGGCCGGCTCTCCAAAGAAGACATGGGGAACAAGGACGTTTCTCCAATTAATCAGCAAATGCCTGGCTCCAGCTTTTGGTCCAAAGGATCGATTTACATAAAGCTACTTCTCCAGATGAATTTGCCTCCCCCTCTCCTCCCCTGCCTTCCCCTTGTCCAGCCAGCATTAGATATGCTACTGGATTTCAGATTGACAGTGTCAGCTACGACAATCAAATTAAGGATGAAAGCCTCAGATGGCTGCCAAGGGGGAGGGGTGGGCAGAGGGAAAGGGTGGGAGACAGCATGTCAGCCTTGGAGGAAGAGAGATTATACCCAAGTTGGCTCCCTTTCCCAAATTCCATGGGGCAGACAAATTACTTTAAAAAAAGAGAGAGAGGAAAAAAACCAGTGTCCATCCTTTCAAACCAGGTGAACCACCCTCACCCCCAAGACTGATAAACCAAAACATCCCATCAGGTCTAAAAATTAGCCTGGCACTATCTCAGATACATAATTGGAGCCTTACAATCAGATTTCCAGCATCAGATTTCTGTACACAATGCACAGACACCAAAGTCTCTGTTGTGCCCTGACAGGTGCATAGTGACGTACACACGGGCTCTGGAGCCAGATGCTGGGGTTGGGAGCCTGCCAATGCTTCCTGGACCACGTAGTGACACAGGGAAACCTGGGCCAGGATAGAAGGCATAATTGGGCTGCTAATGAGAGCCCACCAATCCTGTCTAATGCAGCTGCCTTGTCGCTAAATTGTGATAATCCCAGGGATTAGCGAGTTGTGGAGAAGCTCAGCCTCCACACCCCTCGCTACAGATGATCAGTCAATTATAATGCTGCTTCATGAACACAAAGAGCATTAGTTGAAGTTGCGTAGGATAATTAAATGAAGAAAGTTTCCATTTGGCCTGGAAGCATTGGTTAACCCTGCCAGCCCTGGAAGAGTGGTGGTAGTTTGGAAAGACAGATTAAATCCTGTGGTTGGAAGAAGTGTCTCTGCCCACGGGAAGAGGGATGGCTCAATGAACAGACTATTTCATTGTGGCTGGCTTCCCTGGATCCAGGAGTTTCAACCCTGACTGGCTCTCCTCTACATCTCCCATGGGTACATCCAAACCACCAAGCATCCTACCATGGGCTCCCTTAGATCAGCTCCCATATCTGAGACCTTCCCCTCTCCTGGCAACGATAGCTACAGCATCCTGCCCCTGGCCCTTACTCTAACTCTGCACTGTGGATCCAGTAGGCCCTGGCCACATGGAGCCATAGACCAAACTGAGTGTCTATAGCCCAGTCCAAACTGAGACATATATAAAATATGCATCAGATTTCGAAGACCTGCTATGAACAAAAGAACATAATACATCTCAATAAACTTCAATATTGATTATATATCAAAATGGTAATATTTTGGATGTATTGGTTTAAATACTTTATTAAATTGATTTCAACTATACTTATTACCATTTTTAATATGGCTAATGGAAAATTGTAAATTGCATCTGTGGCCTGTTATATTTCTTTGGGACAGGGCTGTTCCAGAATTCACAGATCTCCCTGAAGGGGTGTCAGCATCACTGGGCACAGACCTGAGCCTGCAGATCGAATTTAACAGAGGACTGATACTGCTGGCCAGATAAGGAGTTATTTGGTTTTGATTTGGGGGAAATTAATGTAGATGGGTTTGCATTCCCCCTGACTACTCCTTATTGTCCACACTCAGCCTTATTTATTTGAGCTGGGTACCCCTGAGGCATTTGGGTTTGCAACCTTTAGAATGTCTGCTGTTGGGAGGCATGTAGGGTGCCCATGTTCATAACTAAGGAGAGCAAACCCGTAACCCCAACTCCATACTTGCAGCCTAACCCGCTCTTTCCTCTTCTCTTTGGTCAGAAAACTTAGCACCTTAGCATCTCAGCCTGGTGGCCCAGTCCCGCTCAACACCTGCCTTCCAGTGTTTTCTCTCCTGGGTTGTCCCCTCCAGGAAATCCATAGGCAATGCCTCCCTTGCAGGTGCGGGAGGGAACAGGGTCACAGGCTTGGTTTTCTTCTGCCTTTCCTCTGGGATCCTCGGGGAAGGCGTAACCATCCATGACCTCCTATGCCTTTGAGCTGGGTCCCTGCATGGCTTTCTAAAATACAGATGAGGTTTCACTCTCTTCGCTGCGACTCTATCTATACCATAGGCATTTTGCCCAACACCAGCAGCCTCCCTGAAACACAGGAGGCCTGTGCATCTTGAGCTGAAGATTTTCCCTTAAAATCCGACTGAAACATTTAAGGCAATAGGGTACTGCATTTGTTAACTTCATGCTACTCAAATAAAGACAGTGATTGCATTTATATACTGCATTAAGGTTTTTGTTTTATTTTGGTTTGTGGTACTGGGGATAGAACCCAGGGCATTCTACCTCTGAGCTACACCCCTGGCCCTATTTTATTTTTTTTAATTTGAAACAGGCTCTCACTAAGTTGCAGAGGGTTTCACTCAATTACTGAGGCTGGTCCTGAACCTGGGATCCTGCTGTCTCAGCCTCCCAAGTACTAGGATTACAGGCATGCACCATCACTCCTGTAGAAGTGCATGTCCTTGTCCATTCTTTGTGGTGGTTATCCCATTTCTAAGAAGTACAAGTCAAGGCTCAGAAAATTAAACTGCCTGTTAGATAGCACAATTGGAATATTAACTTTGCACCTGACCCAATACACTAGTCATTCTGCCTATGGTTGTAAAACTTGTTTAGAATTGATACTCCAGAATCTGTCCTCAGGTAACTGATTCAGTAGTTGCTGGAGGGGTCCCAGGAATCTATATTAACTTTTTATTATAAAAATTTCACATATATTTAAAAGTAAAGCACAGATGATAAGTGAACCTCCAACTTACTCACCCCCCCAGCTCCAGTAAGTATCAGCCCATGGCCAACCTTGTTTCATCTGCATCTGTACCCACTTCCCCTCTTCTACATTATTTTGAAGCATCATTTTATCCCTAATTAGATCAGCATTTCTCTCTCAACGATAAAGACACAGGTAAAAGGAAACACTGCCACAGTATCATTCTCACACCTAAATTTTGAAAAAATGAACAGGAATCTGTATTTTCTTGGAGCGCCATCCATGAGTTCCGACTGGATGGACCATGAACTCTACTGTAGGACAGACCGTCCTGTGCCACACCAGCTCTTAATAACATCCTTGGGCTGCTCTGATTTTCTCAAACTGTCCACTTGGAAAGATGAAGCCAGAGTGCCTGATGAATAAGCCCATCACCTGCAAGTCCTGGTGATTCAGATCAGCATCTCCCCCTTTCTCTAAAGACCAAAAAGATTCTGGGTCCCGAGTGAAACAAAGCGGAAAAGCAGTATATTTAAATACAGGCTTTCTTCTTATTGAAAAGCAGTGGAAATACTGCTTTTATTTGGGGAGGTGCCTGAGCTGGGCATTACTTGATGTTTGTACATGTAAGGAAGTCCCTTTCTTTGCATCTGGTGTCACCAGGAATCGTAAGCTCCAGGAGGAAGGACGCCAGTCCTGCTCACTTCTGTATCTTAACGCCTAGTGCAGTGTAACACATAGGAGGTGCTCAATTCATTTTTGTTGCGAGAAATAAGACTGTGAGCTAACATTTAATCTGCTGTTACTGAACATCTGAATGGTCTGGCCAGGACGTTTGTAATGAGCTTGTCCGAGAGAGCAGAAGAGAAGCAGCCCTTATTGATGCCTTTCATTCAGTAACTTTATAACATCAAGAGAGGAAGCCACGATAAATCCCGCCCAATGAAAGAATCAGAAACACGACTGGAGCAATGAGAAATAATTGGGTTTTCTTTTCGTTTGTGTTTCCATTGATACTTTGATTCTCTGGGTCTCTGAGAGAGGTTGCAATTCTTTCAGGAAATGATTCCATCTTCGCTATTGTCATCTCACTAGGACCCAGCTGGAGGGATGGGGGAGACTTAGCTGGGACATATGCTTGGGGCTCATTTGGTTTTGACAGTGACCCAATTGCAAACATATAATCTTGCTTATTAAGATAAATTGCCTGCAGAAGAGATTTACCTATTAAGATAAATCCTCCCTGAAGTCCACATTGTAAAATCTCCAGGGAACAATTTTGCCTGCATGTCTGTCCCTCCCGCAATATAAAATAAGGTAAGCAAAACAGTGTCTTTCCCTTTAATTCTTAAAGTAGAGCTATGTGTCACAGGGTACAATACATCAGGAATTGGGGCCTGGGGGGGGCAGAAGGTTTGGCTCTGTGTCAGAGGTAGTATTGAGAGTACAAGAAATTTTAAATTTGTGGATTATTTGTCTGAAAATTTTAAATCCCTAAATGAGTTTTGATTGATGCCATCAATGGACAGATATCCTCCTACAAGGCAGAGAATTTGAAAGTAATGTTAACATATACTCAGTCCAAAGAGAATCACAATGACAATCCACCGCTCTCATCCCAAATCTAATACGTCTCCAAATATACACACTTTTTATATCATCCCCTATTTTTGTTTAACTAATCAAGAGTTGATGGAATTTTTTAAATGTTACTAAAAAGGCATCATTGATTTGTCTCAGTGCAGAGGGATTGAGGAGGGAAGCAAAGAAGTGTGAGCCTCATCAAATACCAGATTGAGCTGTTCCAGTTTTCTTTGGAAAGTTAGCTTCCTGTGTGGCCTCTTGGTCCTTGCTTCTGGATGCACCATCTTTTGAGATGGATATTTTAATCTGCTGAGAACTTCCTGATCAGGAGAGCTGTCCTTGAAGCTGATCTTATGAATACTATGGGTTGGATCCCTTTGGGTCCTCTCTACTGGTACTGGCTTCCATCTCCAGCATCTTTGAACTTCACTGCCAAAGGCTCATAGCTGGGAACCTCTTCAGCAGTCCGTCCTTGTGTTACTGACATTAGTTCAGGCAGCATTAAGGAGGGCAGGCAGAACCTGGGAATTTGCATTTCTTTTGTGTGGTCCCCAGTCATGACTGTCTGAGGTAAGGCTACAGAGGCCCAGCTCCCTTGCTTAGGGATAGGGCTCCCATGCTTGGACTAAGGCTGCTAAGGCTGCAACTTCACCTGATTATACTTTGCTTCCCTTCTTCATCCTCATCTCTCCTGGGAGGACTTCACTAATCAACCACTTAACCTCTGAGTCCTTGTCTCAGTGTTTGCCTCTGAGAGCCCAACATAAGACAGACCATTTTCCTGAATCAACCTCTACTGTGTCATCCAAAAGAGTCTAGACTCGGCTGGGCATGGTGGCGCATACTTGTAATCCCAGTACTTGGGAGGCTGAGACTAAAGGATTGCAGTTTGAGGACAGCCTCAGCAACATAGCGAGCCTCTCAGCAATCTAGTGAGAGCCTGTTACAGAACAAAAAAATAAAAAGGGCTGGGGGTGGAGCTCAGAGGTAGAACACCCTGGGCTCAATCCCCAGTACCAAAAAAAGAATCTAGAATACAATACAGATAGTCATTTCTAGATGACTGATGAGGAAAACTTTACTCCCTCCCTCAATTTCATGGAAAGGACACTGGCAATATTTATGGGTTTTATTCTTTGTAGAGTTGTAAAAGGACATTTCTAGCAATGTAGACCCACAGATAAACGGGGGGAAACTCCAAGAAGTAAGCACAACTGTTGGTTAAATGCCTTCCATTGGCTGGCGCTGTGCAGAGTGCTGGAGTGGGTCAACTCATTTTGTTCTGATAATTAGCTGATGAAGCTGGTAACATTAATCGTCCCCTGGTAAACATGGAGAAACCGAGGCATGGAGTATTTCAGCAACTTGCGTGATCGTACAGCTCACAAGTAATGCCACACATTTCAGAAACAAGATTTTCCCAAGTTTCTGGGACCTTCCAAGCCCGGTTTTGTAGCTTTGTAATAATTTGGGATGGACACCTAGGAGCAACACCCCCCACACACACACTCACACTCACAGTGCTATTTAATACACACAAGTCTTTCTGGTAGCATGAGTGTGACCAGAGCAAGTGCATTGTCCCCACTGGAACAAGGAGGAGACAGCATTTGCCCTCTTCTCATTTAGCAGGGGTAGGGGTTGGGGTGAGGTCTGTCCTTCACTGTTGTCCTGAGAACAAAACATCCTGACATTGCGGGGAGGCCCAGGAAGGCTTGCAAACCACCATCCCCCGAACTAGACAACCTTTCAATCCATTTATCAAAGTGTCTGCGGTTCCCATTTCAAGGTAGATGAAGCAATAATAAATTTGCGAAGAAAGTTAATCTGTGTCCAAAGCATTTTAGTAAATTAAAAAGGTGGGGGGAGGGAGGGTTGGCTGGCAGGGGGATACGTCGGTTCTTGCCAACTCCTGTTTGACTTACTGTCTTCTTAATAAGTCCTCTTTGGTCTTGCGTTTTGGGATGGAATAATCAGTCGGTTAATCATTTTCCGGAAGCTGGAAAATGCACTTTAGCTAATGCAGTTCTCCTTCCCTTTCAGAGCCCTAATTATTTAAAAAGGCATCCTGATCCATGGCGCCACTTCCCAACCAAGGAGCCTTCCCCAGCAGCCATCTTTCTTTATGTCCACAGAAAACCCCACCACTCCTTGCCTCCCACCTCACTCCAACCTTGTACCTTTCTTCTATGTTTAAAAACCAGGGGGCATCCCCTTCTTATCACTTATGAGCATTTTTGTAAGCTGCTTCCCTGCTAAAGGGTGAGGCACTAAAATTCCAACACCTAGCCTGGCATGGTGTTGGGATTTTAGGCACACACCTGTAATTCTAATGCTTGGGAGGCTGAAACAGGAGGATCACAGGTTAGAGGCCAGCCTTAGCAACTTAGACCCTTTTTCGAAGTAAAGGAAAAAAAGAAGAAAATAGGGCTGAGGTATAGCCCAAAGGTAGAATGCCCCTGGATTCAATCCCCACTACACACACACACACACACACACACACACACACACACAAATATCCAACACCAATTGGCTGGAACTAGACTCTCCAGCATTAGATAGATTTTGTTGTTTTTATTTAAGTATCAGCTGACAATGGTGGCTCTTGTCTCTCTCAGGGATCATACTTAACAATATCTCCAAGCTCAGACATCACACTGAGATAAACACACAATTAGGAACCCTCACAAAGGCCCCGTGATAATTGTGAAGGGGTGGTTACCGAAAATGAAGCCCCCAGCCCCGAGCCCTCCTCCACGGCCCATCAGTAACACCATTAACGCTGTCAGTCTGTCAGCCCACTGGAGGTATTTATTAAATCAATATACAGTCCTGCAGACACAAGGCACTGGTATTGTAGAGAAGAGAGGCTCAATGGAAAATGAAATTAATGAAATTTACAAGCAGATTGTCACGGGGAACAGAAAAATTCCCTACAATCTACTGTTTTACTTAATCGGGGCAGGGGAGAAGCAATGGCCAAGAGGCAGAAAGAAAGCCATGCTTTCCACTGGGCTCCTTAAAAGTAGGAGCAAGGCTGGGTACATGTGCAGAAAGAACACAGTGACCAGAACCAAAGCAAATGCCCTGCCCAAGCCCAGGACTTTGCCTGAGGGACTGCCGTATAGGATATCGCCCATCAGTACCACTGGGTATTTTGATTAAATATCATTCTCCTGTCTATGTCCCACCATATTGCAAACCAGATCTTTTGTAAACTGCTATTTCTTCCAACACGTTTAAAGATGCATTCTACTTAAAAAGGCGTAATTTAGCATTACTGAAATACGTGCCCCTGGTCCCAGCTTCCAGCCATGGTCAGAGCAGACATTTCTAAACCTTACCCTTATATGCCTCTTCTGCCCCTGATTTTTCTCATCAGCCATTTGTCAGATGTGTGGTTGGAGCTCACCTCCCAGAACCGCCAAAGACAGCAGTCAAGCCTGGGAGGTGTGGGAAGGGGCTTGGTGACCTGGAGGCCGGCCTTCACTTGGCAGAAAAGACTAGGCCCATTGTGGCTGCGCGAGCCTTGGGTGTGGCCCAGATGCCTAGTGGCAATTGTATTAGTCAGATGACAGGACCTGGGCCCCTTCTCCACGGGCTGATGGAGAGCAGCCAAGTGGCCTGGGTGACACAGCCTGACCTCTGCTGTCATCGTGGGCTTTGTTCAGCGCCCTGACTCCAGGCTGCAGCCCCACTCATTGAATCAGGCCTGGCTGGGGGAGCCTGCGTCCGGGCTCATCATGCATCTAAATTTATTTACATCAGCTGCAGACAGAGGAAACTGGATTTGACATGGGGAGCCCCAGAAGCCTGCAGGACTCACACCTGCAACCTGCCCCAACTCTGAGCCTTGCTTTGAGACCTAAAAGTGGCCCCAGACAATCCCTAGGTGTCTTGCATCTTAGCCAGCCGTGTGCACAGTTTACCTTGGCAGGTGAGAGAAGAGAAAGGGGGCCTCACTTCTGCTTGCTGTTCCCGCCTCCCCCAGCAAAATGTTCCTTTAGACTGCCTGGGTTTTAGTGGAGGACGGTTGTCTTTCCTTTCCTTCCAAATATGTTTGGAATCATCAATAGCTTTTGACTAGACACCCTCAAAAAATCAGTGTGTGCGCATCTGTCAGTGCAGTCTGTCTGTCTGTAGGGTAATTCATCAAGGATGTGTTGACCCCATGACCAGCGAGTTCTCCTTAGAGCACCTGTTCAAGGGAATAGCTGCACATGTGTTCCCAAGTGTTTGGGCCGAGACGTTTATTCTGGCACTTCTTTATTTTATTGTGTGTGTGTGTGTGTGTGTGTGTGTGTGTGTGTGTGTGTGTGTGTGTGGTACTGGGGAATGAACCCAAGGACATTCTATCTCCGAGCTACACCCTCAGCCCTATTTTTTTTAATTCTTTATTATTTGAAACCGGGTCTCACTAAGTTGCGGAGGGCCTCACTAAGTAGCTGAGGCTGGCCGTGAACCCAGAGCCTCCAGTCTCAGCCTCCCAAGTACTGGGATTACAAGCGTGCGCCACCACACCCGGCTCTGGCACTTCTTTAAATGGCAAAAAAAATCAGTCAAAACCCTCCCAACAATTTGGGATCTTATAGCAATCCATACATCCATTGGACATGATACGGCCTTTTAAAATATTGGCATAAGACCGGCGTGGTGGTGCATGCTTGTAATCCCAGTACTTGGAATGCTGAGACGGGAGGATCCAGGTTCACAGCCAGCCTCAGCTACTTAGTGAGACCCTCCGCAACTTAGTGAGACCCTGATTCAAAATAAAGAAATAAAGAATAAAAAATAGGGCTAGGGGTGTAGCCCAGAATTAGAATGCCCCGGTACCACCAATAAATAAGTAAATAAATAAATAAATAAATAAATAAATAAATAAATAAAATGTTGGCAATATCCAGGCTCGGTGGTACATGCCTGCAATCCCAGTACTTGCGAGGCTGAGACCAGAGGATCACAGGTTTGAGACTGGCCTCAGCAACTTAGCAAGGCCCTGTTTCAAAATAAAAAATAAAAAGGGCGAGGGGTGTAGCTCAGAGACATAACGCCCCTAGGTTCAATCCCCAGTTCCACAAAATAAATAAACAAAAATGTTGGCATGAATGTACTGGTAATGACATGAACAGATGTTCTCAATATAGTCAGTAAAAAATAGTTTATAATAGATTGTATATTCTGAGGTAAAAAAATATATACTCCTAATATATATATATATATGTATATATATACACTCCTAATATATATACTCCATATATATTTATTTATTTTACTTATATATATATTACTCCTAATTGGTAGCAGTGGTTGTCTGAATGGTTAATATTTTTTGCTTTAATATTTGAGGGTTTTTTGTGTGTTCTTCTCAAAATAATAGGTGTGTGTGTGTGTGTGTGTGTGTGTGTGTGTGTGTGTCTATGCCTGAGAACACACACGGAGCTGGCTGTGCCCTTAGTGCCGTCTCTGCACACGCGTCCCAAGATGCCATCCTCTCTGGAGACGCTTCTACGGCCTGGCCCGTGGCTGAGCAGAAGTGGCCTCGCTCACTCGAGGCACAGCGCGAGGCTTTTGCAGAGCCACTGGGTACACCCCCGAGGCCTGACAGGTCTTTACAGATTAAGTACTCACTGAGAGTGAGGTCCAAATGAAAGCAAGTGCACACGTGTGTGGACGAGCAAAAAGAAAGCCAGAGAGCAAAACCAAACAGCCTGCATCTTCTTAGGAAAGGAAATGGAGGTGCTGGGGTTGGCTTCCAGCCAGCTGCGGGGCCGGCACTCTCCCTTACCCTCCTCGGAGCAGCACGCTGGCGCTGCTGGATGCTAGATGAGGTGCTGGTGGGACACCTCTGTGGGATGGGTTTGCGGAAATGCAATTTAAATCTATCATGCTCGTCACTAAGATGATCCAGGAGGCCTCCAGGGGTCTCTGGGACTCTGAAATGAGTTGAAGTGGTCATTCTCATCAGAAAATCAGATGGCCAGACTCTATTCCAATCCCAAATGACAAAAGCAGAGGGCCTGAGCACCACAGTACAGCCTGAGGTTGCGTGGTGTTGACCCTGCAGGAGGGAGAGATGCCTTGGGGAAGGGGAGTCTTCTCTGGGAGGTGGCAAAACAGAGAATTGGGTGCAGAGCGAGCAACCAATAACCCAGCATCCTGGCTTGTGGCCTGGAGGTGCGAGACCACCCACAGCGCCCGCCCTGGAGGCCAGCTGCTCCCCCTGTAACCATTTCAGCAAGGGCCATACTGCAGAACAATGTGAACCGCCTAGAGCAGCCTGGGGCCTGAGACTAAGCAGTCCCCCAAACACTTCTGACCCTCGACCACAGAGGCAGCCTCCTCTGAGGGTTTTTGTTATCATAATGAGATGCAGAGAAAGCCAGCCTGGGTCTTTAACGTGGTCTGTCTCTTCTCTTCTTGTTTAGAGACCTGAGTGAAAACCAGATCCAGGGGATCCCGAGGAAGGCGTTCCGAGGCATCGCGGACGTGAAGAATCTGTAAGTGCTGTTCTCTTGCTTTGCTGCAGAGCTAGTGCACTCGGGCTCGCAGGCCAGAACGGGATGGGGGATGGGGTAGGAGAGGGGGCCAGTTGTGTTCCAAGATCCAGAGCCTGTGTAAGTGTTTTCTATGGCAGCTTCACAGAGCCCCGCTCTTCCTGGTTACTCAGCCTCAAGGATGATCACTGCAGTCCCACACCCAGGCCCGGCAGAGCTACATGGCCTTGGTGGGAGTCAGCTCGTCCCAGTGTTATTATTGTCTTCTATAAAATGGGGATGATCATCTGGTGGGGGTGCTGTATGCACCTGAGAAAATGTTAAAAAAATAAATTTAGCCAGGCATGGTGACGCACACTTGTAATCCCAGTACTTGAGAGGCTGAGATAGGAGGATCAGGGTTCGCAGCCAGCCTCAGCAACTTAGTGAGGCCCTCACAGCTTAGCAAGACCCTGTTTCAAAATAAAGAATAAAAAAAATAGGTCTGGGGGTGTAGCTCGGAGGTAGAATGCCCCTGGGTTCAATCCCAGGTACCGCCAAAACAAAATTAACAAAATAAATTTAAAAACTTAGTTCCTCGTGCATAGTAATATTAAGTAAATTGAAGTCTTGACAGTGATGATGAGGATGATGATGATCTCATTGTTACTAATCGGCTCACCATAAGCCCCTTTGAGAGAGCATGGGACCTTGGATCCCAGGACCCTGGGGAGATATAACCACATCCATTTCCACTGCACTAGATTTTTGTTCTTTTTTTTTACTTTTTGTTTTAAAAGCATCATTGATTAACAGGGAATTTCAGAAAACAGGAAACCGGTCCACAAGCCAGTTTCCTCAGTGGTAACACCTTCCATAACCGTTAGGTCAGTACCGGTCCACAAGCCAGTTTCCTCAGTGGTAACACCTTCCATAACCGTTAGGTCAGTAGCAGCACCGGGAGGTCAACATTGGTGCAACCCACAGACTCGTCCCCTGACTTCCCAGCCTCCTATGCACTCATTTGTGTGTGCATTTGTGAGCACAGGTGTGGGTAGCTCCATACAGTTTTACCACAAGTAGATTCACGCAGCCACCACCACAGGCAAAAGGCAGAACTGTCCCAGCATTGCACTTTTAAATTTACCAAATCGCCTTGATCCTTTCCTACCTGAACTATCAGTGATTCCTGGGCCCTTACCATCACAAGGTGTGCGCCTCCTGAGTTTCTACCCATGCAGCACCTCCCTGGGTTTAGACCCTGCTTTTGAAGAGGGGCCCAGAAGATGGCCTGATTTGGCTGAGCAAGCATGTCTACCCACCAGCCTCAAATTCAATTTGAGAAATCTTGAAGGAGACTAAAAAAAATAAAAATAAAAAGCCTACTTTAACTGTCACTTTTCCCTATAACAAATGGAGGGGTTTGGGTTTACTGGAATACCAACGGGAAACTGGTGATGGCTTCCAGATGCGGGTTATCTGCCTCCCCTGTGGTTGAGGCCTTAGCGGAAAGCTTTTGGTGTTTAACATGCAAAGCACACAGAGGGCAGAGGTACCTCTGGGGTTGGAGAGAACTGGGAGGCAGAAGGACTTGCAGGGGGCTATGGGGCAGGAGGCTGCCTGCTGCATCCAGTGATCAGGAGACGCTGGGGCAGGGCAGGCACAGCCACAGAGCACAGGAGCCTCTTTGCAGGGCAGGTACAGGCCTCCCAGATAGCAAGGAATAACTTAGGCTAAGATGTGGCTCAGTGGTGCTTGTCTAGCAAACTGGAATACCTGGGTTCAATCCCCAGAACAGAAAAAAAAAAAAGGAGAGATAAAGAAAGGGAGGTTAGGGAGGAAAAAGGAAAGAGAACCCTTGATCCTTTATCCTCCCCAAGAAAACAAGATACAAACCAAATCTACTAAATAAATAATGATGGATACTTTCTCGACCAGAGATGGCACTTTTAACATGTCAGAGTGCTTTTCTAGCATTGTGTTCCTTGGGTTCTAGGAATTTAAGACTATACACATGAATCAAAACCAATAGGTTGTGTTTAATTAGCATGCCAGAATGTCAGGGCAAGAGAAACGAGAGGCCCAGAGAGGGGCAGTGACTAACTCAAAGTCAGCTGCCACCAAGGGACGTAGGAGTTCAATTCCTAAATTATTCCAGCAACTGCTGTCAGGCCAACTTCTAGAAAAGATGTATGCAAATACAGGTTGAGTAGCTCTTCCCCAAAATGCTTGGGACCAGAAGCATTAAGAGTTTGAGATTTTTTTGTGAATTTTGGAATATTTGCATACACATAATGAGATATTGCGTGGATGGGACCCCAGTCCATACATGAAATTTATTTGTGTTTCAGGCACACCTTCTACACATATACCTGAAGGCAATTTTTTTTTATTTTATTTTATTTTATTTTTATTTTTATTTTTATTTTTTTTTGCGGTACTAGGGATTGAACCCAGGGGCATTCTACCTCCGAGCTACACCCCCGGCCCTATTTTTTTTTATACTTTATTTTGAAACCGGGTCTCACGAAGTTGCTGAGGCCTCACTAAGTAGCTGAGGCTGGCCGCGAAACAGCTTCCTGGTGTGAAATTTTCCATGTGTGGTGTCATTCTGGCTCTCCATTCATTTCGGATGTTAGGATTGGGGCTGCTCAGCCTGTGTGTATTCTCAGGAGCCTGAACTCAGCAAGCATTTGCTTCTGTTTTGTTGATACCCGAACCAGCATGTGGTCCTGGGAGCAGAAGAGAGGAGTAAGCCTACTGCCTAAAGGAAGAATTAACCAAAACACCAAGGGGGATTGAATACTTCACCCTCCTATCAGTACAGTCAGCACTTGTGGAACAGAACCTGTAAGGTCCCAGAAGAATAATTCCTGCTCTGCAGTGGCTTACAGTATAGCTGGGGACAAGAAGCATGTGTATACAAAAGAATGTTCAGTATAAATAACAATCAAAATGAAAGCTGAAGATGAGTAGCCACAGAGAGTAAGGGGCTGTCAGAGAAGAAAATAGCTTTAGGCAATGCAGCCTAGAGATTAGGAACATGGTTTGGGCCTCTGATAGAATTGTGTATGAATTCCACCTATTCTAAGTACTGAATCTGTGACCTTTGGTACATGACTTGACACTTTTGAGCCTAGGTTTCCACCCCTATAACGTGAGGATAACAATTGGGCTTAGCACCAAGGGTTTTCATGAAGGTTCATAAAGAATGCATAGGAATAACTCAGTTCTCTTCTTGACATGAGGGTATTTAGAAAGTTCTAGCTCCTGTTGCTGCTGCATTTCTCTGTTGCTGTGAGAATGGTAAAATTTAGCTGGGCTCCGAACCGGGGTTAGGATTCACAGAGTAAAGGAGGCAGATACTGCACACAGGTGTTGGGGCAAAATTGTATAAGGGGTGTTTTGAGGGGTGTACACAGTGACATTTCATGGGATTGGGGGGTTATGAGACAGAGTAGTGGGTGATAAGATTAGAGAGGTAGAAGGCAGAGAGCTCTGCCTGCAAGGAGGTGTGGTACTGGAAATAGGGACCCAGGACAGGTCAGAGTGAAAATCTTCATCCTCAAAGAGCCACCAAGAGCAAGGGGAGGTTGAAGAGGACAGGCTGGGGCCAGGAGATGAGGCTGTGGTCCCACTGGAAGGATCAACACTAGAGCCTGGCAGGAAGCAGAGGAAAGAAAGGAGGAGTCTAGTGTAAGCAAGCAATGGGACCAAGTCAACAGAGCTTGGTGACCAGTGAGTTATTAGAGGTGAGAAAGAAGCATGAAATGATGGGCTCCAAGCTCAGAGGACACACAGAACGATGGCGAGTTCCCATAGTCATTCCTCCATCAGAATATTTTTGAGCACCTGCTGAATGCCATTTCTGGGGGTAACTGCAGAGAATAATATATGTAGATCTGTGAGCTCTACCTTCTTAGAAATGCCCATGACAGAGGCTGGAAGGTCAGGAAGAAGAGCCAGGCTCAGAAAATGGGGAGTTGGGTTGTAATTGTGTTGGGTGTGAAGTATTGTCCAGTCTTCATGGGCAGTACAGACAGAGCATCTTTTATGTGTTAGGAAATTGGTGAATCTGGCATCCTGACTTGTTCCTGCTGGTGGAAGGAATTTGGTAAAGCCACAATACGTCTCTGGACCTCAGCTTCCTTGGTTTTATTTAATATGAGGGAGTTAGGCCAAATAATCCTAGAACTCTAAGAAAAAACATCATGTGGGTAATTGGAGATATAGGACTGGAACTGAGAGCAAATTCGTGGAGGTTTATCATTGAGGAAAAACTGATAATGAAGTTGTACACCAAAGTTTGCATCTAGGGGCTAAGGGTTTAGCTCTGTGGTAGAGCACATAATTAGCATACCTGAGGTCTTGGGTTTAATTCCCAGCACCACAAAAAAAAAGTGTACAGGGAAAAAAGTTCAATGGAAAATCAGGTGCTTTGTAGAAATTACATTTGTCTAAAACCTGTTAAAGAAGCATTCCCAATGGACTTCAGTTACCCATGTGCCGATTGTCTGCCTTGCAAGTGATGAACAGCACATTTTAAATAGCAGGTGTGCACGGTCTTGTCATTGGTCAATTTGGGAACCAAGCTCCCAAGCCTTCTTCATCACATTCTGTGAGCTCAGGGGATATAACATGATTCTTCTATTACCTTAAGTAAAATAGGAATAGAAGATAAATTATTGGAGTGCAGTATCAGGCTTCAAACCAAACGATATGTGAAATGACAACTGATGAGGCTGTCCAAGGTGCCATATGCTTTATTACCAGAAGGAAATCAAGGATTGTCTATTGTTGAAAAATAATTTTGTAGTGTTGGCCTGGCTTTTTCTTTGCTTGTCATGACAATCCATTTCAGAAAGAAAGAGACCATAATACCCCCATTTTCCAGATGATAAAATCAAGTTCCATCAGTATATGCAGCCACCAGACGAAATTAGGTCCAGGCCTCCCACCCAACCTACTGTTAGTAACACACCCAGCCATCTCTTGGCCTCCAGCCACAGATACTTCTGTCTTACCCAGATTCCTCCCCACATGGCCATGCCAGCAACAGGGCAAATAAAAAAGTAACTAGATATGCTACTAGAGAGTGGAGGCAAGTAGCCAAGCGTGCAAGTTTTATCAGATCTAAATTGAGGGACACGGGTGCCGTCTGAACCCTGTGGAATCGGGAGTCACTGGTGTGCTGCTCTGATGCCAGGGACTTGGCACTCTGCCCCCTCCCCAGGCAGCGGAAGGAAGCCCCTAATTGCTTCCTGCTTCTCCAGAGGAGAAAAGGAGTAATTAGCTGGGGAAGCCACTCCGTGCAATTACTGAAAGCTAGATTTATGGGCTGGTCCCTTTCTCTGCTGCCTGTCTGGAAGGACAAGAGGTGCTATATTTAAAAAGAGACAGGCAGTTATGAGAACAAATTGATCTGGAGAAAGACCCACAGAGAGACTGACCTGTGGACCAACCATCACCATGCCAATATTAAATGCCTACTGTATGCAAATGCTGTGCTAGGTACTAGACAGAGATGCAATAAGAAAGAGAGAAATCAAAAAGACATAGAGAAAGAAATAGGACAAAAAGAAAGGAATTGGAAAAAAAGAAAGATGGCAAGCCACCATCCAACGAAGCTTAATAAGAAAAAGACAAAAACCAGTTTGAATTTTTTTTTATGTCCCCTTGCCCTGTCTTTCTCGGCGGTCATGTTTTCCTCTGTTTTTCGGTTTCTATTTGAGAGGACTCTGTAGGACATGCATTCCAGAAGGGAAAATCAATAAACCCTGTCTCTGCCAGCTAGCAGAATTTGGAATTGACGGTTTCAAAACAAAGCCGGGCAGGCGGCCTTTGTGTTCTCTAGTTAGTCTGCGCTGCTCACTGCCCTCCCTCTTCCTGAGATTAATGAGGGCTGTCTCCGCCCCAGCGAGCAGGCAGGCGGTCATCTCGTGGGGGGAGGGACACAGCACCCATTCATCGGCAGCATCTCTGTCCCATAATCGCCGCAGCCATTCACTTCGTCATTGCACCTGGGACAGCGTCCACACTCCTGGCCTTGCCCCACGACATCCTGCATGTCCTGGGTCCTATCTGGCTCATCCCTTGCTTCCTGTGCACACATTCACTCCTTGAACAGCCCAAGCTTCTTCCTGCCTCAGCACCTTCCCACTCTCAACTCCCTTAGCAGAGGACACCGCACAATCTCAGACTTGTGTGTGGCCGGCTCCTTCTGATCCTTCAGAGTTGCCTTCCCTGACCCATCTAAGGCAGCTCCCTACCCCCGCTGCCCTGCTTCACTATCCCATTACCCAGTTATACTTCCTCAGAGCACTTCTCACCCTCTGAAATTATGTCGTAATTTGTCAGCTTGTCTCTGTATGTCACACGTAACACGCTGTGAGCACAGAGGTTCTGCCTGTCTCAGTCACGGGATGCTGTCTGTCTGCAGTGCCCTAGCAGCTCATGGCAGAGAGGAAGGCTGACTAAAACTGTACCCAACAAAAAGAATTTGTTCATTCATTCCTAGCACATACCAGCATGCATGCACAATTGTTAAAATATTTAGAATGAAAATAATATTATAGGACAAGTAAGACACACTCCTTGTGCTTGAAGAGCTCCCAGTTCAGCAAGAAGGCAGACTGATAGCCGGGCATGGTGACCCCAGTACTTGGGAGGCTGAGACCAGAGGATCCGGGTTCGCGGCCAGCCTCAGCTACTTAGTGAGGCCCTCTGCAACTTAGTGAGACCCTGTTTCAAAATAAAGAATTAAAAATAGGGCTGGGGGTATAGCCCGGAGGTAGAATGCTCCTGGGTTCAATCCCTACTACCACAAAAAAAAAAAAAAAAAAAGAAGGCGGACTGATAAGCCAGCAGTTGTAGTACATGGTCCAGGGCTCCACCTGAGGTAAAGACAAGGACAGGGGGAAGTCCAGGGATACATACCTGATTCTGGCTTCACTTGGAAAGTGACATGAGTTGGGTTTTAAAGGATGAGTAGGAGTTCAAGCAGGCGAAGGGCATTCCCAGCAGAAGGAACGGCATGTGAAAAATCAGCAGTATGTGCACGGGGACAGAGGTGTGTGAAAGTTGGTGCTTGTCAGAGATTTGTGGCGGGAGCACACCCAGCAAGGAAGACAGACGTGAGGCTAGCGAGACAGGGAGCCGGGGTAGGGAAGACCTGAACACCTCATCTAGAGAGCGAGGATCATCTATTGAGGGTTTTACAGGAGGAGGGGCAAGATCAGATGACCATTCCAGAAGGACAGCCCCAGCAGCAGTAGGGATGGTGGATTGTCCAGAAGGGAAAGTTAAAGTCAGGTGGGTGGTGAGGAGACTTACCCAGTGGTTCAGAAATGACGGACGGGCAGCATTCAAACGCAGGGACATGGGGGCTAACTGTGGGTGAGCCGAGTGTCTGTCACCAGGCTTATCAGGCAGAGGCAGAGGTGGCCTTCAGTGCTCGTTGTCACCGTGGCCTGTGACTCGGGCTCTCATCATGGAAGGGCAGCTGCAGCTCCAAGGGGGATTTGGGAGTCTCTCTATGCAAGGCGAGGCAGCTGCTGATTTATCACCTTCCCCAAGCGCAGCGAGTTTTCCAGCCTCTTCCGCTTTGCACTCCTGGCTGCGCGTGTCAGGTTCTGAACTGCTGCTAGAGGAAGTTGGACAGGACCCCAGTGCACTAAGACTCTACAGATGCGCTGCCTAAAGGAAGGGGCTGGGCCGCCTGCCTTTCTTCCTTCCTCTTTCCCTCCCTCCCGCCCTTTCTTCCTTTTTTCCTTCCTTTACCCACTCTTCCATTTTCCCATTTTTCCTTCCACAAATCATCATTGAGCCCTTACTCTTGGGACACTCAGAGCAACTCCTGGAAATAAAAAGACGAGCAAGACACAGGCCCTGCTCTTGAGTTTTCAGATGCACAGGAGCCCGGGAGGAGCGCTCCCTAGAGCCCTCTTCTGAATCTGCCCGGCAGCCGATGGTGTACCTGCTCCATAAATACCCGTTGACTAGTTAAAGAACTGGACACGGGGGGCTTATGAGATGCTCACCGTTGACAGCGTGTTTGCCTGAGATGTGTAGCTCCAAAGAGAAATGAAAGGGGCTTAAGAAGAGAGGAGATGAGCATTACTACAGAGATCACACTTGGAGTACCCAGTAACTGATGATGTTCCCGGAAATGAGAAAAGTAGTAGAAGGAACAGGTAAATTAGACTCCATATGATGCAGCATTATCCAAAGGCTAAAAGAGGTTGTGCGAAGTGTCCCGTCGCAGAGACTGTGCCCGGGATTGGGATTTGCACAGGTGATGAGGAGGATCCCTTCCAGGCCACCATTACTCTGTTTCATAGACTTTATTTGGGGTTCTCTGTTGGGCTTTGTACCTTTCTGCTAACACCCTAACATCCTAAGTTATAACTGTCTCACGGTTGTCTTCCTCCTTCAGTGGCCCACAAAGTAGATAAAGGGAGAGGTCACAGCGGCTTGTTTGCCATTTGATTTTCAGGGGTTAGGCCTGTGCCGGGTACATAATAGGTGCTCAATAAATAACAAATAAATCATGAACATTGAATGCCTTTCAGAAGAGACTCCGCATTTAGAGAACAGTAAAACCCTGAATGAAAGAGCATGATTCTATCTTCAGAGCCAAGAATAAAATCAAGGCAGCAAGAATGAGCCCAAAGAAACCTTCATGTTTTTCAGGATAATAGAGACCATTATTCTTGATCCAGCATTAAAATTTATTATCTGGGACAATTTTATTTGTGGACTAATATTTTTTAAACTCGCCACAGATATTTAACCCCTCTGAGAACAAAATCCACAGCAAGCATGGTGGTTAAAGCAAGCATATAAAGTAGAACCCCATCTTTCCTGCACCTTGGGAGAAAGGCACCGTGACTCTGAGCCTCTTAGATTTAGACACGGGGGGCTTATGAGAGACTCACATTGACTGAGATTTTGCCTGAGATTTTTAGCTCTGAAGAGAAATGAAAGGGGCTTAAGAAGAAGGGAGATGAGTATTATAGCGATCACACTTGGAGACTCCAGTAACTGATGATATTTGGATTCTTTACCTTATTGGGGTCAGTTGAGTACAGTGATTAAAAGGATGAGCTTTGGAGTCATGGTTTTGTCTTGCTTTGTTTTTATTTATTTTATTTTTATTTATTTATTTATTTATTTTTGCAGTACCAGGGGTTGAACCCAGGGGCATTCTACCTCTGAGCTCCACCCCCAGCCCCATTTTTTATTCTTTATTTTGAAACAGGGTCTCACTAAGTTGCGGAGGACCTCACTAGGTAGCTGAGGCTGGCTGTGAACCTGGATCCTCCTGTCTCCGCCAGCTTTGCTGCTTACTACCTGTGTGACTTTGGCCAAGTTTTCTAACCATTCTGAGCCTTGCTCTTCTTATGTATAAGGTGGGGAAAATACCAGGAAGGAGTCAAACAGGAAAACTATGTACCCTACATCTGTATAATGCTTTACGGTTTACACAAGCCCTCATTTGTAGTATCTCATTCAATTACCATAGCAGCTTTGCCAGGTCACTAGGGAAAAGCTCATTTTTCTCTAGACATAGAGGGGAAATTGAGGCCCAAAGAAATTCAGGAACTCTGTCTAGGGGATGGAGTTGGTCACAGCCAGCCTAGCACGGGATCCCAGGGTGAGCTGCGGCCCTCCATCAGTGCTCTTCTGAGTGGCTAGCCAGGAAAAACTCTGAGATTTGGACAGCGTGGAGCACTGTCTTGAAGGAAACAGCAGATTCGGATCAGTGGGGATGCTGGAAGAAGAGTATTTTTGCCTTCCAGTTCCAGCCAAGACACGAAGTGACAGCAGGCAGCCTGTAACAGTCACAAGTGGAGAAGGAGTTCTGAGACCATCACGATTGTCCAAAAGTCTGAGCTTCCTTGTTTGTTTTTTAATTAATAGACTATTCTTTAGAGCAGCTTTAGGTTTGCAGAAGAATTGGGAGGAAAGTATATAGAACTCCCATATACCCCCCCACAACCTACCCAGCATGCATACAGTTCCTCCTGCTAGTAACATCTCATTTTAGTATAGTATGTTTGTTATGATTGATGACTTAATATTGAGACCTTATTAACTAAATTCCACAGGTTACTTTAGGGGTTACTCTTTGTGTTGTATATTCTGTGGGTTTGGACAAATGTAGAGTGACACGTATCCACCATGACAGTGGATATCCATTATACAGAATAGTTTCACTGCCCTGAAAATCCCATGCTCCACTTACTCCTCTCTCCCTCCATTCTTGAGCCCCAAAGTCTGAGTTTTCCAATGTGTAGATAAATCCCATCATCCTTCTACAATAGCTTACATTTATTCAGTTTTTCAGACTGTTAAAAACAAACGTCTTAGAGGCTGGGGGTGTAGCTCAGTAGTAGAGCACATGGGTTCCATCCCCAGCACAAAACAAAAACAACCACAGAAGATTTATTTTTTTTATTTTTTGAGAGACAGGAAATGGCACACCCCTACCCCACCACCAAGTATAAAAACCATGGAGAGCGTCAGCAGGAAAGCCAGGACCAGACCCAGCTTCTTATACCAGCACGAGGTATAAGCATTAAGGTCTTTCAGAGGAAACTTGTGATCCAAAGAACCTGCCCAGTTGGGGTCACATGTGTCAATGTTGAGAGTGGCTAGATAATGACTAAGTACTCAGATTCTAGAGTCAAGCTGCCTAGAGTCAAAGCCCGGCTCTTGCAACCTATATGATCTTAAGCAAATGACATATCTCTTCTTAGCCTCAGTTTCTCCATATGTTAGGTAGAAATAATATTACCCTCCTCATGATGTTGTTATAAAGAACAGTTATTATTATCACTGCTTGTATTCCATCTCAGAGCATTAAAGTGGCTCAGGTTAACACATCTAACAGACTAAATCTTCCCTTCATATACAAATACATACCCTAAGAAAAAGGTTATGTTTACAGTGTCCTGGCTCCAAGATAACCCCATCCCTCCTCGTCTTATTTCCTTCAGTGGGATGTCCTGGTCTAGCTTCTGGCTTGCAATGGCAGACAGTAGGTCAGAGTAAAAGAGAGTATACATTCCCCACTCACCCTGTCCCCTAACCCATTCACCACTGAGATATAGAAAGTACCCAAAGATCCCAGGAGTTCTGGGTCCAGCGATGCTATTAACTGCTGCCCACCTATGGTATGCTGAATAATGGTCCCCAAAATGTCCACATCCTAATCCCTTGGATATATGAATATCTACACTACAAAGCAAAAGGCAGTTTGCAGATATGATTAAATTAAGGATCTTGAAATAGCTAGATTATCCTGGATTATTCGAGTAGACGCAATGTAATCAGAACAGTCTTTATAAGGAAAAAGACGTGTAGAGGGAGAAAAAGCCATGAGAGGCAAGGAACTGGGCCAGCCCTTATCCTGGACAGCACCCAATCTATAAGGAGACAGAGTGTTCCTGAGAGCTTCCAGAAGGTGCATGGTCCTGCCCACCCCTTGAAGTTAGCCCTCTGAAACAATCCAGGACTCTAAGAAAATAAATTCGTGTTGTTTTAAGCCACTGAGATAGTGGTAATTTGTTGCAGCCGTCATAGAAAGTCAATATGCACACTGCCTCCAGCCATCAGTTAACCTCTTGCTCTGAGTTTCTTCGTCTATTAAATACATCTTTGGCATATGATCTGCAGATTTCATGTCCTGGGAAACTCCAGGGCTTCAAGAGTCCACAAGTAAAAAGCCACTTTTCAATCATGGTGACAATTTAGATGGCCTCCTCTAGGCTTTAGGGTTCAAATGAGATCTTGCCCAACCAAGAGGTTAGTGAGGAAAAGAAGAAAAAAGAAAGGCTTGGAAAGGACTAGACGCGATACATTTCAGGTCTGTGCGGGTCATGAAGTTTGGTGGCTCTTTGAGACCAGCTCCTATCAGGAAGGACCGGGTTTGGTTGATGAGATTAAACTCCAAGCAGAATCAAGAAGCTGGCCCCTGGGGACAGGCAGCAGAAAAGACTTGAGCTGGACTTGAAGGTGGACCCCAGGGCACTGAGGGGCTGGGCAGGCTCCCCTAGAGGAGAGGAGAAGGGAAGGGTTGGGTGTCACTGGCAGGGGCTTTCGGGGACAGGGCCGAGGGCTCCAGCCTCCCCGGGTCTGGCGCAGGATTTCTGCTGCAGGGCTGAGTTCTGCCAGTTTTCCTGCCCATACTCCCTTCCCACATTAGCCCTGATAAGCTGCTTTGCATTTGGGAAAATGGCTGGATGGACAGTTCTCCAATGCTCCAGTGAAGGAAGCTTGGTTATCCAGGAATCGAAAAAGATTTGCTTGGTGAATGAAGAAGTTGTTCGTTCAGGGCGCGGGACAGGTTTCAGAGCCTACGATCTGGGCCATGACACTGCTCAGGGTGCACGTGGGCATTTATTTCACTTGAGCTGGTCTTTCAGAGCCAGCTCGCTGTATCAGAACTGACACGTCCATATGCATCACACCCGCCAGCCCAGAGCCAAGCACTTGCCGGCCCGCCACCCGCGTTCATCTCTGTAAGTGGATGTGTAACAATGTGTCCATTTACATCTGCAGCTATTTTTTGCCATCTTAACATTCTTTTTTTAAAGTTCTCTCTATAACCGGTCCCCAGACAGAAGTGCACAAACCTAAATTGCTCCTAAGTGGGGATGATCAGTTCTTAGTTACTGTGTCTGCCAGGAAAACTACCTAGCCAGAAAAGAAAGGAGCCAGTGGCTAAGTTTACACTGTGCAGGTCCAGCAGCAGTCCTAATATTTTACAGCCAATTAGTGCTTTGTTAGGAAAGTTATACTCTTTTTTCTACTCATAGAGGCAGTATGTCTTGGACTCAGAAATAGGATATTTGTCTGAGATACCTATGAAAGTCCATAATTTAACTCAAAAGACTCCCATCTCCCCCAAACTCCCCACACACAGAATGAAGAGAGGGGCTGCCTCAGGAAAGGAGTAGCAGCCTCAATTGGCAGCAATCCACTGGGTGGGTAATAAGTTCTTAAGGAGCTCTGACTGGGTACACACTGAATTCTTAGTCATTTGTATCTATTATCTCATTTAATCCTCATGAAAACCTTGTGATTTTCACGTTTACACATGATAAAACTGAGGCACAGATGCATGGAGTGATTTGCCCAGGGTTGCAGAGCTAGCTATAAGAGGCAGAGTGTATAACCTCAATGTGTAATCTAGAGTGTGTAACTGTGAGTGAGGAAGGACGGATGGAAGGAAGGAAGGAAGGAAGGAAGGAAGGAAGGAAGGAAGGAAGGAATTTTGCTTGAAACGTGGACTTCCGGGAAGTCCAGTATGTTAGCACTGGATGCCAGTCCTATGTGGAAGCAACAGGCTGACACTCTGTCACAGCTTCTCTCTTTGACATAATGTCTGGTCTTCTGTCCCCGCAGTCCTATTTCACTTGTCCTACAAGTATCTAGAGAGCCCATCATCATGTAGATTCATTTATTTTATTTTATTGACTCATTTAAAGGAAGCATTACTGGTCCACCTTAGAAAGACCTCTGGTCTTGGGACAGTCACATTTTCCTCTTTGAACTTTGCTTGGAGAATGATGGTGCCTCTGTTTTTCCTCTTTGAGACTGTGTGTGTGTGTGTGTGTGTGTGTGTGTGTGTGTGTATGTGTGTGTGTGTGTTACTAGAGCTCGAACCCAGTGGCATTCTATCTCCAAGCTACACTGCCAACCCCTTTTAGTTTTTATTTTGAAACAGGATCTAGCTAGGTTGCTGAGGTTCTCACTAAATTGCTGAGACTGGCCTCAAACCTGTGATCCTCCTGTCTCTGCCTCCTAGGTACTGGGATTACAGGCATCACCACCTTCTCTCCCTGAGACTTTGATTAGCCCTTACCCAAGCCAAATTTTTTAATGTAAAAGCTAAATTGGAGGACAAATGGAAAGAAGTTATTACAGAGTTTGGCATGAAGTAGATGCTCAGTGAAAATCACAGTTCTGCACCCCACCCTCGCATACCCTTCCACCCTCATTGATGCAGAGAGATTAGCTCAGTTAGGCAGTTGGCTTATGGGTATGGAGGAAGGGGAGGACTCAGGGATTTGGTGTGGTGGTCTTAGAGATTTTCTCTAATCTGACATGTCAAAGTTAAACCCTTTGATAAGGGATCATAAACTCAAATCCCATGATTTGACAATGACTTCTAGGCACAGCCTGAGTGTTATTTAGGAAGTTACTCAGCTCCTCGCTGTGGACGTGCGCTCTGTGCAGCCATCACAGCCAGTCCATCCCAGCAGATGCATTCGAGCCCAACTTCAACAATTTTTCATTTTTCTGAAAGAAGCACAGAATTGAAATTCCTATGTGAAATCATCTGCTTTTGAGATGTTGACACATAATACAAAATCTTTTTCTGTACTGGTGTTATAGATCAGTAGTAGAGTGCTTACCTAGCATGCATGAAGCCCTGGTTTCCATCCCAGCACGGCAAAAAAGAGAGAGAGAGAGATAGAGAGATAGAGAGAGAGAGAGAAAAGAAAAAGAATAAAGAAAAAAGAAAGAAAGAGAGAAAAGAAATGAAAAGAAAATCTGAATAGTGAAAGTCCACTCCATACAGATCAAATCAAGTCACCCAGGAGTCAGATCTGACCACAGGCCTCTGACGTGGATCCTGCCTCCCACTGCCTGGGGCCAACCCACCACAGGCAGAAGAAGAGAAGAAAATTCTGGCACTGGGTCCAGCAGCCCAGGTATCTGATCCTCACTAATTTGTGGGCAAGTTGCAATGCCATTAATTCAAGAACCAGTTAAAATTCACCTGCCTCCAAAGGCCTCAAAAGGGTGATTGGAATGGTGGCAGCCAGGATGGCTGGGGACAGACACTCCTGAAACGGATTACATGGACTTTTGCTAACTGCACTAAGCAGAACCCTGCCTGGGCTTGAACTTTCCTGTTGACCACATCCCAGAGTGGTTTTGTTGTCGTTGTTGGTTTTTGTGGTACTGGGGATTGAACCCAGGGATGTTCCACCTCCGAGCTACACCCCCAGCCCTATTTTATTTTTTTGTTTTGAAACAGGGTCTTGCTAAATTGCTGAGGCTAGCATCAAACCTGCCATCCTTCTGTCTCAGCCTCCCAAGTACTGGGATGACAGGCATGCGCCACCACACCCAGCTTTCCCTAGTGTTTTCAGACCGAACAGTCTGCCAGGAATTGGGCTTGCAAAGTCGGGGGTGTGGACCCGGCCTGTTCCTGAAGGGGGTGACTTTGCCCCGCCTCTTTACAAGTCACATGCCCGTGGTCATTTTCATGAATGCACCCCCCACCCTCCAGATCCCGAGGAACTGACACACTCTTTACCTTGATTGATCATTATTCATTTAGATAGATTGGTGCTCGATACATGCACATCGCTGTGGCTCCCCTGTCGCCAACACCATGTCAATCTATCATTGAATGCCTGTTCTTTGCAAGCAGAGCAGAGTGGAGGGTTTAGAAGTCCTACAGTTCCCTTCCCTTATCCCTGGCCGACCCTCAAATTTCTCTCCATTTTCGTTGTTTTTCTCAGTACTGGTGATTGAACTCGGGGACACTACCACCAAGCTACATCCTTGGCCCTTTTTTATTTTTTTATTTTGAGACAGGTCTCACTAAGTTGCTGAGGATGGCCTCAAATTTTCAGTCCTCCTCTCCCAGCCTCTGGCTTCACTGGGACTACAGCCATGTGCCACAAGCACCAGGTTCTCCCTGTGCACTTTAAAGAAACAGGTTGAATATCCTTTATCTGAAATTCTTGGGAGAGATTTCAGATTTCTTCACATTTTGGAATATTTGCATAGTCATAATGAGATATCTTGGGGATAGGATCCAGGTCTAAATACAAAATTCATTGATGTTTCATATGCACCTTGTACACAAAGCTGAAGATAATTTCATCCAATATTTTTAATAATTAATAGTTTTAATAATAAAACAAAGTTTCATGAGAGGGAATTTTCCACTTGTAGCATTATGTCGGTACTCAAAAGGTTTCAGATTTCTGGAGTGTTTAGGATTTGGGATTAGGCTTGCTCAACCCATAATAATTATAAAGTAATAATTGTACTGCTTCATTATAGCCACATTCAACATTTCTAAAATATGGTCTGAAAACTGCCTGGCCTACAATCTCCTGCACCTTACTAAGAACGCAGGCTCCTGAGCTCTGGATGAACGAATCATGATTTCTGGTCAGTGCCCAGGAATCCTGCTCCTCTGCTGCTTTGTGTTTGAGAACCACCAGCATGCTGGATGAGGACTTGGCCCTACAAGGAGGAGAGATGTGGGTTTGAGTCCCAGTCTCTCTGCTGGTCTTGAGCAAGTTCCTAATTCTCCAAGCTTGGTTTCTTCGTAAAGACTAAAGGTTGTTCCTAAATCAGATAAATATTTAGAAGATAATGAGCAGTGACGCACAGTAAACATTTCACCTGTGAATTATTATCATCTCATTTAAGTAGAACAACCCAAAGAGGATGGCAGGTGTCTTCTCTCTTTTAAAGGTGAAGAAATTAAGACTCAGCAAGGTCAAGTGGCTTGTCTAAGATCACACAGCAGAGCCAAAATATGAACCTCCATTGATCTGACTCAAATTATTAATGATTCTTGAAACAGTGGGGAAAGTCAATTCAGAATTAAATGAGAGCGCAGTAGCCCGGCCAATAGAAAGGATGCAAGTGTCTATTGTACGTGATGGACTTTCTCCGTGTGCTGTCTGGACTCTGTCAGGGGTTGGGGAAGAGGGAACCGTGGTTGTAGCTTACATTGACTTGGTGCCTATTACCCATGCCCTTGTAGCTCCTAATTTGTCAACCCCCTGGAATGCTGTCAGGGAGGAGGTCCCTGCATGGTGACAATGGATTCAGGCCTTGAGAGGGCCTCATGTGGAACAAAGCCCCCCTTTCAGTGACTTGGCGGCTTTTGTTCCCTAGAACAGTGAAGGGTGGAGGACCTGTGGTTTCCGTGGGAGCTTTGTGGGGTTTCTCCCTGCCAGTGCTCCACAAGTTGTGGGTAGAGTTGGTCCCCAGCTGCACCTTGGAAAAATAGCCCTGGCAAGGCTGTGAATGCTGCCATCTGCCTGCAGCCGATTCATCCACAGCTCTTACAAAGAAAAGGAAAAAAAAAAAAAAAACCTTTAAAAGCCTGGTGCGTGGCGCATACCTGGAACCCCAGTGCTTGGGAGGCTGAGACAGGAGGATCACAGGTTCAAGGCCAGCCTCAGCAACTTAAGTGAGGCCCTCAGCAACCTAGCAAGACCCTGTTTCAAAATAAAAACTAAAAAGAGTTGGAGGTGTAACTCAGAGGTAGAATGCCACTGGGTTCCATCGCCAGTACCACAAAAAAAAAAAAGAAAGAGAAAAGCATTTAAAAACAGAGGGGCCAGGATACGGAGCACCTTCTCAAATTTGGTTCCTCCACAGTGTAATGTTTTACCCACAGCTGGGGTGGATGGAAAGGAGAGACAGGACAATTTCTGTTAGGAAGGAATAAACTGTTTGAGACAGGAATTAAGCTATTAAAGAAGCTAGCCAGTATATTTTTTAAAGATTTTTGTAAAAACGTAATTACCAAAACACATGTTCCCATTTAATGAAAACAATAAAACAAAATGAAAGGTACATTTAAAAGTTTGAATATACTTTTATATATGTGTATAGTACATGGGGAAGAGGTCTGAAGGACATAAATTAAAATACTAACAATAGTTAACTATAAAATATGAATTTAGTGAGTGAGTGTGTGTGTGTGCGTGTGTGTGTGTGTGTGTGTGTGTGTGTGTGTTACTAGGGATTGAACCCAGGGGAGCTCTACCACTGAGCTACATCCCCAGCCCTTTTTATTTTTTTTATTTTTTATTTTTTTTTGTGGTACCGGGGATTGAACCCAGGGGCGTTCTACCTCCGTGCTACAACCCCAGCCCTATTTTTTTATACTTTATTTTGAAACCAGGTCTCACGAAGTTGCGGAGGCCTCACTAAGTAGCTGAGGCTGGCCATGAACCCAGATCCTCCAGTCTCCGCTTCCCAAGTACTGGGATTACAAGTGTGCGCCACCACGCCCGGCCTCTTATATTTTATTTTGAGACAAAGTCTTGCCAAGTTACCATGGGCTGGTCTCGAATCTGCCATCTTCTTATCTCTACCTCCTAAGTACTGGGATTATAGGCGTGTGCCACCACACCCAGCTGATTTTATTTTTTAAAATCAACTTTGTAGTATAATCCACATGTGATAAAATGTGCCCATTTTAACTATACTGTTCAATGCATTTTGCTGAGTAAATACTCATGAAATCTCCACCAAAAATGTCCCTTGTACTTCCGAACAGTCCACCCCCTCCACCATGTGCAGACCCTCCCAACCACCAATCTGTTTTCTGTCACTATGGTTTTGCCTGTGGAACTACTTCACATAAATGGAATCATGTAGCTAGTGTCTTTCACTCAGTATATTTTCAAATTTGTCTCACATTGCATTGTCTGTATTTGTTCTTTTTGTGGCCGAGTAGTATTCCATGGGAATGAATATACTCCAGTGTGTTGATCCACTATGCATTCCCCTGTAGATGGGATTTGTGTTGTTTCCAAGTTTGGGTTACTACAAATAAAGCAGCTCTGAACGTCCAGTTAATGTAAGTCTTCAGGTGGATACGTTTTGTTTCTCTAGAGGAAAGAGTGATTTTATTTCATTTTTTCACTTTATCTGTTGTTAATATTTCTCTAGTGAACATATTATTACATGACAACAGATATCAGAGTGGGGGAAACCTGGGCCGTATCCAGTTGTTTTAGAAAGCTAACAGAAGTTGGCAAAGAAAACCTTAATCAATATCTATTGGTCATGGCTGTCGTGACTCCAGACAGCACATCCAACTTCTTCCCATGAAATTTAGATGTGATTAAAGAGGTTTCTTTTCTTGAGTGTGTGTAAGAAGCCATAGAACACTGAACTGGTGGGGCGTGGGGGCAGCAGCCGTTTCCTTTGCTGTTGCCAGTGAGGACTGGCAGCCATTTCCCAAATCGAAGATGCACATACTCTTCAATCTATCAATTTAACTTTTATGAATTAATTTTTTTTGCAGAACTTGTAATTGAACCCAGGGGCATTCTACCTCTGAGCTACACCCCAGCCCTATTTTTTTGTTCTTTATTTTGAAACAGGGTCTCACTAAGTTGCGGAGGGCCTCACTAAGTAGCTGAGGCTGGCCGCGAACCCAGATCCTCTGGTCTCAGCCTCCCAAGTACTGGGATTACAAGCATGCGCCACCACGCCCGGCTATGAATTAACTTTAAAGATAAACTCTGACAAGTTCACAAATATATACAGATAAGTGTCATTGGCAGAAAATATATCTTGGGGGCCACCTAAATGCCCATCAATAGGGACACTAGATAGATGAATCATGGTATGTTTAATCATTGGACTGTTATAGAGTAGTTATGAAGAATGAAACTGATCTTCATATAGGATGCACAGCAACACCCAGAATTCATAAGTGAGAAAACAAGATGCAGAGTGGTCTGGACAGTTTTTTAACATTTGTATTTTTAAAATAGTATACAGTCAGCCTCTGTATCCATGGCTTCTGTATCCTCCGACTCAGTAATCATGAATGGAAAATACTGGGGGGAAATGTGTCTGTACTAAACATGTGCAGGCTTTTTTCTTGTCACTGTTCCCTAGAAAATGCAATATAACAACTGTGTACATAGCATTTATACTGTATTAGGTATTGCAAGTAATGGAGAGATGATTTAAGGTATACGGGAGGACCGTGGCATAATATTTGCATAGAACACTATACAAATACTATGTCGTTTTGTATAAAGGACTTCAGCATCTGCAGGTTTGATATCCTGGGGAGGTCCTAGAACCAATCCCCCACATACACCAAGGAATGACTGTACTTATGTTTCTTCTTAGATGCTTCCAAATATGTGAGAGACATGTAGACACATTCTTGGGAAACTCTAATAGCAGGCGCTTGTGGGAAGGCCAAGGTCAGAGCTGGGGTCAGGCCAGAAGGGATGTTGGTTTTCACTCTGTGCTCTTTGATACTCTCGGAGCTTTATCATGCATATGTATTTAGGTAATAATAATTGTTCTGAGTTATAGAAACCCATTTGATCTCAGCTCAGAGCAGGGAAGCGCTCTTGCTCCATGCACTTTGCACTCCCCTGGCATCCGATGCCAAGAAAGTATTTTACCCAGAAAGAGCTTGTTGGACCCCAAGCTGGACATGCGCGTGCAACCCTGTCCTGCCACAGGGGACTTCCTGTAACTGGAAACTACCATCACTGCCATTTGCATAAGTACAACCACACTGATCCACAGTCGTGACTGCCAGGGAGTTATTTGTATTCCAGGGGCATCTCTAAAGGTAGCCTTGACCAGCCCTGAAATATCTTTCAACAACGAATCACCAGCAGCCGACCCCATGACCTTTGGAAAATGAATTTGCCTGCCGTGGGGCCGGCCCCAGATCTCCTGCCCAAGTAAAATGTCAATTAGATCACTGCCCGACTATCGCTTTTGTCTACTTAAGCATCTTTGGCTCGCAAACCCGTAAATGTTTGCTTGCTTCTTTCTAAAATAAGACACCACACCCAAGTTCAAAGAATGCTCCTGGCTCTGCATGGTCACTGAAAAAAAATCCAGATTCGTTGGGAAAATGCAAATATTGAGTCATCGGGCAAATTCAGCTTTGTGGAAGTGGAACAGGCAGTGCGTGCTGTGGTCTGCGAGCACTTCCGAGCTCAGAGTTTAAGTGCCTCGTGCATGGTTTGTGTCTCCTCCTTCACTCCCGGCCCATGTTGTTACCAAGACCAGACAATGAAGAAAAATAGATGATCTTAGATGATCACAGATGCTCTTCAGGAGTTACAGGCAAGAGAGAAGTGAATGGGGAGAGGGGCATGGCTGAGGGATGATGTTTTAGCCCAAAGCGCTGAGAGTAAGATTCCACCAAGCTGAAACTTCAATGAATTGTAATCAGTTTAGGGAGTTTTCTGTCCTCAAATTCTAAGACATTTCACAGGAATTGAAACAAAAGTATTTTTCCAAAAATTTCCTTAGAATTATAATGTAAAATGTCCCTGCCCCATTCCTGTTTTTGTGCCTTTGACCTCCTGTGCCTTAGTTTAAATGTGCCAAGGGATTCCTTTGACCCTGGGTCAGCCCTGGGCATGTTTTCCAGCCCCATGAAAAAATAAAGACACCACAGAGCCAAGATTCTCAACACAAGCTCTGCTTTAGAAATAGTCCTGCTTTGGCTTCTCTCTAAAGGGAAGGCTGGTCGCTGTAGCTGCCTCTCCCATATCCCCAGTGATGATGCTCATGCTGCTGCTAACCAGCTGCTGACCTTAAAAAGGTTCATCTTTGTCCTGCCCACAGAAATACCAAGGCTCCCAAGCCAGGGGCTCTTGCTTTGAATGTTGACAGGCCACCTCATCGTGTGCCTTACAGACTGAATGGCTCCAAAGTAACGTTCTTGGACCTTCTTTAGATGTCTCTAGGGTTGGCACTGATTTCCATTCTGGTTCATTGGTGCAGCTTCCCAGCAATTAAGATGACCCTGTGCAGTTTGGGGAACCAGCTGTCAACCAGTACAATTGAGACATGGACGGGCAGGTTCTCTCAGCTAGATCCTTTGTTATCACACAAGATGAATCTTCCTGGGCAATGGTCAATCCAAGATCCTTTTATGGAATCAACTATTTAATGCAGTTAGACTCCCCCAAATGCTTTTTTCTTCTTTGCCTATTTTGCTTCTGAAGCAGGTATGAGATGTGCTTTTCTGAGAATAGGCTTGGCTAGCGCACGGTTCCTCTGCAGCAGCCAGCCTTGCTGCCTATTGGATCCGGCTTGGAATTCACTTTGCTCTAAAAGCTAGCCAGGGTTTTAAGAAATGAATCATACAGTCTAAATGTTTCTTTTAAAAATTGGAGGCTAGACTCACCAAGGATCAGTCGGAAAGCTGGTAGGAGTGGTCACTAAAACCTGGGTTCCTATTTCTGTTTTGGAGTATTAGGGTGACTGATTGATGACATAGAGAAGTCTGTGCCACTGAAATCAAAATTTATAAGCCAGGCGTGGTGGCACATGCCTGTAATCTCAGTACTTGGGAGACTGAGACAGGAGGATCGCAAGTTTGAGGCCAGCCTCAGCAACTTAGCGAGACCCTGTTTCAAAATAAAAAATTTAAAAAGGGCTGAGGTGTAGCTGGGAGATAGAATGCCCCTGGGTTCAATCCTCAGTACCAAAAAAGAAAATAAAAGAAACATTTACTGTTATTCACAGTTCCCTTGGAAATGAGAGGCATGACACACACGCAGGACAGCAGGGGGACACGCCACGGTGATTGGCAGGCAGAAGCTGGAGTGTGGGGAAGCCAGGCCACAGCCTTTATCAGGGGTTCCATGGGAAAGGCCAGACAGGACAGGGAAACAGCTTGGGACTGGCTCCTTTAGATACTTCCAGTGGGTCTTGGGGGACAGGGGCTGTTCCTAATTGTCTGGTACCTGACCCAGGGTGGACTTAGGGCAGGAAAAACATTGGCTTGTTGTGTGAGAGTTAGATGAGGGAGGTGGATGAGGGTCTGGGCTCAGGACTGATGGTCTGGGTATGAAATGTTGTTCACCATCCTCAGAAATTAACTAGCTTTATGGGGAGGGAGCAACCTCTTCCCAGCCAGTAGGCCTCCCCCTTGCAAGATGTCGAACCATCATAAAACACAGAAAGCAAAAGCTGTTCTGCATCTCAAAATCCGTGGGATTCTTCAATTTCTACCCATTTGCTCCCCCCTTTTCATCACATCAAAGCCCAAATTGAATTGCAGGAACAAGCATCCCTGAATTCTAGTGACATTTTAGACTTGACTATACAATGTAATCATCATCTCCAGTCTTAATTTTTCCTGGTATATATATAATGTGTCACTCAAGCTCCCCAAGCAATGGGACTTAGGGGGTCAACAATCAATCCCTGACTTCTCCATTGAATGTTATCATGTGATCTTAATTAGACGGGCATGGTGGTGCCTGCCTATCATCCCAGTATTTGGGAGGCTGAGACAGGAGGATCCCAGATTCAAGGTCAGCCCCAGCAACTTAGTTTCAAACTAAAAAATGAAATAGGGCTGGAGGTGTAGCTCAGAGATGGAATACTCCTGGGTTCAATCCTCAGGTCGAAAATTAAGTAATTAAAAATAAATTTAAAAAGATCTTAATTGGTTCATCCTCTCTCTAATCCTCACTTTCCTCTTCATTGGAAATAATGGGCTTAGATAATCTCTAAGATCACTTCCAACATCGATATTCTATGCCCGTACATCTACAATCACCGATCACAGCTGGAAACTTCTTGAGCAAAGTTGAAGTCCATACTAGCTAAAGGTGAATTGTTTGTACCAGTCATATTGCTCTTGATATAATGAAATACCTGAGGCAATTCACGTCTAAAGAGAAGGGGTTTACTTTAGTTCACAGGTCTGCAGGTTCCAGGCCAAGATCAAGTGTCCCCATAGCTTTGGGTCTCTGCCAAGAGCAGCACATCATAGCAGGAACATGAGGCTGAGCACACTGCTGTTCTCATGAGCCAGGAAGCAAGACAACTATAGGAAGAGACTGTCCCACAGTCCTCTTTGAGGGCACTTCCCCAATGATCTGAGGACCTCCCACTATGCTCGGTGTCCTAAAGGTTCTACCCTCTCCCAACAGCAACACCCTGGGGGGCCAAGTCTTCAACACATGGGCCTTTGGGAGACATTCGAGATCTACACTGTAGCATTGTTAATGATGTAAAGGCAAACAGTGATGCTCTAAAGTTAGGTGGTTAAGTAGGTAGGTGGCTATTTCCCAAGAAATTCTAGTGTTATAGTTTGGAACCCAGGCTCAGAAAATAAGTCCAAAGAAGATGACTCCTTAGCACTAAAAGCCATATCCCATCCCCTTTTCCCCCCACATCAAACTACTCCCACTCCCAAATAAAACAAAAAGATGATCTTCTCTTTTACACACACACACACACACACACACACACACACACACACACATACACACACACACACACACACACACACACACACCACCCTGGGCTCTTTTCTGGACTGTGTGAGTTGCATAAAATAACCAGAGCCATCAGACCTCTAGTTGGGCAAATACAGAGACAGCATTTTCAGTCTCACTGAAAAGTAGTTGTCAGGGATCTGCCACTCACTCAGGCTCTCTAAGTGCTCTGTCAAGCTTTAACTTGATTAAAATTGAAAACCACATTGCTTCAAACCCCAATGTGAAATCGAAATCTCTTTACTTGGTGCTCGCACATTCTGAAGACCGGGCTCATGGATTACCCTCAGTTAATTTATGCCATCTTTGTGCCATACATTAATTTTGAATATATTTGTTGAAAATTTCCTGTAGCTTGCATTTATGGTTGTCAAAGGGGCTTTTATCTTGAAAAAAATGGTGCCGGTTTTAATTACAATTCTAAATAGCTTCATAACCATCGTGAACCCTGGATTTACATCATCTTTATGACAGCAGCGCAATTCCCGCTTTATTGATTTTGTCATTTGCTTCATTACAGTTAATGCAAACCTTTTGTACAGACAATTCTGGTGCCGCTCTCTTCTTGGAGGGGTTAGTACAGAACATCGCGACTGAAATAGACTCGGTCCCTCCACCCCCTTGCTCCACCGCAGTGCTGACCCAAGGAAAAAGCAGGATGGGAAATGTTTCCAAAGTGGCCATCCATCACCGGCAAAGAAAATGTTAGCTCCGATGAGCCCACCCTTTCCTCTGATCGGGTACCTCTATACTTTTTAGTTGTGAGGTCCAAGAGATGGCCTCTCTTGCTGGGACCAGACCACTGAGCCCACCCCACCCCCAGCCCCATTCACCATCTGTTTATAGAAGACTCACAGCAGTGGCCACCCCTTCCACGTTGCATGTATAAATCCCCAAGTCCCTGCGCCCAGCCTGGCCAGGGGTCTCCGAAGCAGCATGTAGGGGACAGAGATGGGTCGAGACCTATGCAGGGGCTAATCCCAGGATGTGAATGCCCAAGGAAGCATGTGAGTAACCGAGGATGGAAAGGCAGACCTTGGGGGTGAACGTGAAAGAGTTTTTAAGAAAAGAACAATAGATTTAGGGAGCTGGAGAAAGTGTAAGAAGAAAAAACTCATCCATTTGTAGGAACAGTTGAGGGCCCTGTAAATGCTGCTGGGTGCCCAATAAGTAAGAAAAGCTGCTTCAGGAAATACAGGATGAAGGCCAGGACACCATGCAATTAGAGTTTGGATGGTGGAGAAAACAGCACTTGCAATCTAGAAATGAGGATTTTCTTTTCTCAGGCCCCATTTGAAAGTACTCTGCTCTTCTCAAACTAAAGCTAGTGAGGAAGATGGCCTTTACTTAGGATGTAAAAATAGGATGAACTGGCCAGAAAGAATAGTATGGGTCCAAAGAGCACCTCCTAGGGTGGGGAGATCCCTGCAATTGTGAATCTTGGGTGAAGTCCGAGAGTTGTTCTCAACCCTTGCCTCTGTCTCCAGAACTTCTTGATGAATCACGCAACTTGAGGGTGTTGCCCGGGAATGGCTTCCTTTTCTTCTGCCTTCAGAGACTGTGTCCCCCACTCCTAGACTCTCATTTTCCCAGTATCCTGTTGGATGTGGGAGTCCAGCCTCAACTTTCTAAAAGATGTAAAATCATTGAATACCATGAAATGTATTGAATGCTCTTTGAACATCATCTCTGTGACTCATAGTATGGAGAAATGTGCTACTTGTCATGCATGGGAGGGCTGAACAGGAAGGGGGAGACTTTCCAGGGAATGAGGTAGACAGAGCCAGCCAGACCCCTTTTGGGGATCCCCACACACATGCAGACTTATGAGAGCTGGTCTCGTCTGTGCTAAGGAGTCCTGTAGAAATCTGCCCCTGCTAAGCTCTGTGGAGGGCTTTGAGCTGGGGACCTTAGATTTTCCTTCCCTCCCTCCCTCCCTCCCTCGCTCCTTTTCTTTTCTACCCCTCTAGGGTAAAATTCCCATAACATCAAATTATAACCATTTGTTTGAATAGGAAAAAGAACAAGCAAAGTTTATCACATGCCTAGGGCATGGGAATATTAGGCTCTGAATTCACCATTTTAAAGTGTTCAGATCAGTGGCAATTTTTTTGTGTGTATGTGGTACTGGGGATTGAACCCAGGGGCATTCTACCTCCAAGCTACACCCCCAGCCCTAATTTTTAGTCTTTATTTCAAAACAGGGTCTCACTAAGTTGTGGAGGGCCTCACTAAGTAGCTGAGGCTAGCCATGAACCTGGATCCTCCGGTTTCAGCCTCCCAAGTACTGGGATTACAAGCGCCACCACATCCGGCTTCAGTGGCATTTAGTGCATTCCCAGTGTTGTACAACCATCACCCCTGTCTAGTTCCAAAATACTTTCATCATGCCAAAACGAAGCCCATACCATTAGACAGCCCCTCCCTATCCCCTCTGCCCAACCTCTGGCCATTGCTCATCTGCTTTCTGTTTGTTTGGATTTACCTATTCTAGACAGTTCATATTAATGGCACCATACAATATGTGGTTGTTTGTATCTGGATTTTTGCATTTTATGTAATGTTTTCAAGGTTTATTCATGATGTAGCACGTACCAGTACTCCGTTCCTTGTTTTAAATGGCTGGATCATATTCCATGGTGTGAATATGGCACAATGTATTTATCGTTCATCCACTGATGGACATTGCGTTGTTTCTGCCTTTTTTCCATTGTGAATAGTGCCACAGTGAGCATCTCTGTGCAAGTTTTTGTTTGAACACCTGTTTTCCGTTCCTTTGGCTAGGGATAGAATTGCTGTGTCATATGGTAAATCTATGTTTAACTTTTTGGGGAACCACCAAACTGTCTTCCACAGCGGCTGTGCCATTTTACATTCCCACAGCAACGTTGGAGGGTTCCAATCTCTCCACACCCTCACCAGGCATGTGTGGCTTTCCGTCTTCTTGATGCTAGCCATCCTAGTGGGTGTCAAGAGGTATCTCATACAACCCCGGAGATTCTGTACTGAGCACCTCCTGTGAGCTAGGCACTGAGTGACCTGCCCCACAGATACTGCTCCTGCCCTCCTATTGCTGATTATTCAAGGCATTCATTATTCCTTAAAAGTAGTAGTGAAGGGATAAAAAGAAGCTGGCCTTTTCCTAGAGCATTTCAGTTCTGCACCTTAACTCAATTGAATGTAGTTATCAGCGCTGTCCATGTTGCTCAGCTTCGACGCCCTTCTTTTTTTTAGCAGTTAATTACAGGAGCCTTGATATGCCCCTTACCCTGAGCTTATAAGACACACTTTAATTGGCTTCCGCTGCTACGGAGATACCTTTGAATGATGCCTTGCTAATGGCTACTGACCACCAACATCCGGCTACACGATGTGGTTAGAGCCACCCAGTTATTTCCATACCTGTGGCTAATGCACCTCTAACAGACTAATCCAAATCACTGCTGGGGGAGGACATGTCCAGGAAAGACTGATGAAAATCTGTGCAATTGACAAGTTGCATGCAAAGGGAACCATTTGTCTGGGTGTGTCACACTCCACTCAAGAAAGTACTAGTCTGTTCCAGCCTGGCTGGAAGGCCGCTGGCTATTGGGTTCCAACAGGTGGCCTGGAATCACAGCATCTCCTCAGGGTATAGGCACCTGTCGATTGGTGCTAAACCCATTCTGCTCCCTCCAGCGAACCTGAAAGTCAAATGGATTGGGTCACCCAGGGAACCTAACTGAGGGGCACATAGGGACCAGGAAGGGACACTGTTGAGGGTGATGCTCTCTTCTACCATCTTCAGGGTGAGAATGCTCGCAGGCCAATGAATGTGAGGGATGCCAACACCAAACCCTGACTTTTCTCACCAGCCTCTTCCCTGCCTATCATATCTTGAGTTAAGCCCACACAGCCATAGTATGGCTTTCCTGCCTGCCTTTCTGCTTTGAGTCAGAAAGAGGTGGAAAGGTATGATGGGTAAGCCCAGGGCTCCTGGGTCAGGAAGGCAGGTCTGAGCTCCCTTGATGCTGCTGCATAGCCTCTCTGAACCTCAGTTTCCCCATGTGTTCACATGGGGAAGTTGTCCTACTGCTGTGAAATAAGTGTTTGGAAGAAGGGACCGTGGATCATTTTGCCTGCATTGGTACAAGAAGGTTTCATGGAGGATATGTCCTTTGAGGAAGGTCTTGATGGATGGGGAGGAATTCCCCAAATAGAGGAGGAGTCCAGGACCAGTATAAGTTAGGCATAGAAAGGTGAAAGCACACACTATATTCACATATTGCATAGTGAAGGTGGGGCCAAGCTGCTTCCAGATAAGCAGCAGCACTCATAGCCATTAGGAACATGGAGGGACCTGGGTTCCAAAGGAAGTTCAAAGACGTGACTCTCAAGGCCTCTCTCTCTTCTACTGTAGAACAGGGATTGTTGAAAGACCAAACCGACGTAAGACATTCAAGATGTTCAGCTCAATACTTGATGCTCAATAAATGGTAAATAAAGGCTAGGTACTGTTACTATTGTGGTTATGATGCTGACATTGCTACTATTAGCAGTGCAGAGCACAGGGTGTACAGATTAAGGAATACTAAGATTAAGATGCTAAACACGAGACATGGTGTGGCATTTGATGTTTTATATGCTCAATGCATTACTTGATTGGTTATTAATTGGAAACAGCCATCAGGAAATGGGGTTCAATTTTGCAGTCACTCTCCTTTAGTGGTTCTTCCCTGTGAGGACTGTGAATATGTTGCCATATTGGCATCTTTCTTCCACTAAGGGAAAAATTTGTATTTTCTTTGGCATAGATTTTTAATGGACTCTCACATTTCAGTTTTTTAGCAGCTGGAGAAGAAAAGCTAGTGAGTCTGAATTGCTGCCCTCAGTCCAGAATGAATATGACTATCTCAAATAATAGATTCTTTGTGGTGGGATGGGAAAAGAAGGGATAAAAGGACAGACTCAAATCATAGAAGGGTCGGAGTAAGATGAACAGGAACTTTTTCTTAAGAATCTTATAGGAAATCAATTTCAGGTCATCTAACTTCAGAGCTGGAAGAGACTTGAGAGATTATGTAAAAACACATTTCTTTGTTTAATATTATTAGTTTTAGTGCAGATAAAACTAAGCCATGCCAGAAATTCATTTTCAGATTGCATACATCTTATTAATACTCAAAACTGTCTTTGAGGCTGAATTATATTATCTCTGTTTTATAGATGAAGAGACAGAGTAGGGATGCAGATGTGAATCAACTTAGTCTGCTAAGCTAGACAGTCTATAACCCCAGCCTTCCATTTTTTTTAAAGGTAGCAAATATCGAGAATTTCCAAAGGGTTTGTTAGTATGGGTTAGAAAGGTAAATAAATTTAGGGAAGTCACAGTTAAATTTCTGGAGGAGGGATCAGTGTGATTCTTTTCAAGGGAAACAAAGATCTGTGGCTGTCTAAGGAGGCAGTACAGCCTTAGTGGACTCCCAGGAGAGATCCCCGGCTGGGCTGATCCCTGGCTTCACCCCAGGGTGGTGATGCTGACAACCCCATATGCAAATGAAAGCCAGCACCCACCTGGGCACGCACCTCACGTCGAGGAAGAAATACCTCTGCTCTGCTGCCTCTTATTAGTCATATTTGCACGGTGAGAATAGTTTATCTCCATGGGAAAATTTTCTGAAACCTCTATGGAAGTTAAAAAAAAAAACCCTCTCACCACCTCACTACAGTTTGTGCTGGTTGATTTAGAAAAAGGAGTCAAAAGCAGAGATGCGGGAGATAACTTGCCATGCCCGTTAACAAGAGCACATTTCATCTTCCCGCTTCTCACTCTATCCTCCCACCTGCGCCTCTGCCAGGGAAGAACCACAGATGGCTATCGCTCAGGAGTGTAACAAGGGAAACCGCAGACCTGCCCCATCGCTATGGAGACAGCCATTGATTAGTCCGGCCTCTGAGTATTCATGACATCAGCAAGGCCAGCGAGTACAACACCGGGACCTCTTACAAAGAAACTCTTACTTCCCGGGTAGGAGGGTTGAGAGTACTTGCTAGAACAGTCCAGCTACCTTCAGGGGTCCCACCAGCCCCGCTGGAGGTGTAAAGCAGGAAACCTGCTTTACAGAGGATGCTGTAAGGAGCCTTTTGGAGCCAATCTAACTGAAATTCAAGTTTGTGAATGAGCAAACTCTTTGAGTTTTAGGGCCACAGGTGACAGAATGACGTTCTGAGGATAAATCTACTTCCTAATGACTCAGCCCCGGGGGTATCACAAGATAAATAACCATGGCAGTTTGCCCAGGATTGATGAGTGTTCTGGAATGGGATGTCTGAGTTTGGGTGCTCAACCAGGGAAAGTCCCAGGCAAAACTTGATGAGCTGGTCAACTGGGATATCAAACCCCTCGATCCCAATACAAGCTTGACCACAGGCTTCGAAGCCAGGCTGAAAACATGAGCGCACATTTTGTGAATAGTTACCAAACTGTCCTTGGGCCCTTGGTCTAAAAGTTGCTAGAAGTCAAATAGAGCTCTCTCCTCATAAGGAGGGGGTGTTTTAGTGTGATTTGCTTTTTGTTTGTTTTTTATGTTGTTCTCCCAGATTTATCTAGAAACGCCTGGAAGCTGTTTCAGACTTGAGCTTGCCCAATTTAAATAGAAATTCCCTTCTTCCCCATCCCTATCTGTAATGCAAATTGATTTGCAGGGCTTCTCCACTTGCATTTTTCAGCACAGATTCATTTGCCAAATGCCCAACGTAGAGGAGAGTAAGTAAACACAGAAGTGGAGTTATTGATATTTCCCAGCGATGTGTAAAGCCCCCCCCCTTTATTCTCCAAGGCCTGGTGAGCCTCTTTGTTACTAATCCATCATCAGTGTTTGTGTTACTGCAGCGCTTGCTTCCAGAAGCATCCACTGAAGTGGTTACAGTTATTCTCCTGGTGAGAAGTTATATATGTTGAACAGCAATATGAAATATGCTAAATAAGAGGTATTACACTAGTTGTATGGCAAACTACCCATAACATCACTTGTTAAAATAGACTCCTGTTCAATTTTCCACCAAGTTCTAAGCAGGCTATTCTATTAGAGAGCTTAATTAACCTAGGTCTCTGTCCTTAGCAAAGTCGGTTTGGTTGGTGGAAGTCTTTGAATGCTAACAATCAATCAGTTATTTAAATATCTCTGTAAAATATATGCACATTGACTGTCAGAGGTCTGCAATCACTGTACCTGTTTTATAAGATGAATTTGTATATTTACATGCATACAATAGGGAGAGATTACATGTAACCGTGTATGTAGGAAAAATAGGTATAAAGTTGTCAGTTCTGTAGACAGGGATCTTTGCAGGTACTTAAATAATTCATGGATCAGTAAACATATCTATATGCATGTATTCTTGGGTCTGGTGGACAAGTGTACTAAATGTGCAAAATAATAGATTCACTTCCTTTTGCTCATTTGAGATGTCGTTTTAATATGGAATTACAGTAGCTCCTTAATGATGAGACGTAGTGGCAATTCATTAGCAGATTGTGACTTAGATCAAGTGTTTGATTTGCCTACAAAGTGTGACCAGTACTCAATTATATGAACTGTGTGCCTTTCTTTTTGAACATCATTTTTTCTCCTTTTGCCAGTTAAAATAACCTTGAGCTTTAGTATTTTTTGAAAGACCCCAGCCAGAAGCGGACAAATGCTTCTATAATTTGTTCTTCAATAATGACTTCTTTAGAATGTTAAACTGTCATAAGAAACAACCTTCAGAAGTGCTACTAGATTTCTTGTTTTCTGCTTAAAGAACAACTGGATAATGGGCCAAGAGGAATAGCATGTCAAGGCTGCTTCATGTTTTATCCTCTGCCATGCTTTATAAAAGCAGGGATTCCCCAGGTTTTCTCGTTATAATTGTGAAGTGTTATTTCTCTTCAGTCTAGAAAAAAATACACCTCAAATATATTTGTGTATGAACACAGATATTTCATCAAAAAAACTCAAATTAGTTCAGTTTCTTTTTTTAGCATTCTCTTATACCTTTAAAGAGAAATGACATGTAAAAACCACAAATTAGGTAAGCTTCTTCCAAATATTTTCAAAAGACATCTTGCATTTCATTCTATACCCTGGGTCCCTAACACAGTGCAAATGCATTACCTCGTTGCTCTTCTGGATTTATTCGTTGTTCAATTCCATGACCATAGACTTGTTTCAGTTCCTGCTAAGGCTTCCCTTGTGGATTTTACACAGGTTTTGCACATTTTGTGTTTATAGTTCCATTCAGAAACTAGCAAATGGTTTCACTCGAGAGGGTGCTGAGCCTTAGCTAGCCCTTCTCCCATCTAGCAGTAGGACTGCAGCGACTCTACTGCAGTCCTACAGCAAGATGCGGCTGCTGGATCGGGGGCCCTCCAGAGCGACCGTGCCCTGAGGCTAGGTTTAACCATCCATCTGATGAGGTGCTGGGGTCCCCCAGAACATCTGGATGAAATGGGAACAAATAGATGGGTGGCACCCCAGTGTGCTGTGCTTATGTGTAGCTAACTAGTTAAGAACTCTCCTATTCTTCCAGCTCTCCAAAGCCTGTTTCTGGAGATTTCTATTTCCCAGATATTTCTCATGGGGATTCAAATGCATCATTGAAATCCAGAAATTTTCTTTCTCTTTCTTTGTCTCTTTGATTGTTTGGGGGAGATAAATTACTCTTAAATTGCTCTTAATATTGTCTCCTGGGTTTTTAACCCATTTAAAAAAAAGATTTCGATGTGCTTCTTTAAATTTTTGGACTACGAAAATCTGTCTAACCCACTTCAATTATGAAATCTGAGATTGTAACCTAAAGAGATGAACCGTGACGATAGGAGTATGTGATGCTTTATGAACAGGAATTCTTCCACAAGTTCCATCTCCCTGTTTGTTGTCTGTGGAGATTATTTTAAGTCCCCACTCATGCTGGCTTTCCTTTCTGACTTGTTTATATTCTCCGAATATAAAAATCCGGCAGTCAGAACGCTGCTCTCAGGGCATCTGCGTTTAGTTCTCATCTGAGGATTCCTTTCTAAATGGACTCTGGTATCATCTTAGCTCTCAAATTGTTTGCTGAAACCCGAGCTTCCCCAGGAAATTAGAACAGTTAATTTAATATCGGGAAATGTTTGGGGGCTTCTTGGCTTATTCAGAGAAAAAGGAGTGTAAATCAAATTGAGGGTTCTGTATAAAGTAGAGGACAATAAAAGTTGTCTCCAAAAAGAGCCGGCTCTCCTCCTCCACATGCTGCCTTCCTGCTCCTCAGCTGCATCCTGGGCCCATAGAAATCTTGTTTGATTCCAAGACTCCTTCGCAGGGCTCCCTGGCTGAGGTCTGTCTCTCAGGTAGGCAGGGAGCCTGGAAGATGCGTAGCCCCACGAGGGTGTGCTTGGTCACCCTTCATCTTACTCGAAGGGCCATAGTACTGCAGCCAGGATAGCATGGCTCATGGCTTAGTGTTTTCTTCCCTATAGTTAGGTTGCAGCTTTAATGAACTTTCAGTACAACTCATTCTACAGACATTGGTGGGCATCAGTGAATTACCCGGCACTGTGCTAGGTACTGGGGTACAGTATTTGGTGTAGTGAGGAAAGTTTCACCAGCAGTGAGAAATTTACTTCTTATTGCCATGGAAAAACAGAAGGGAAGCTATTGGGCATCCTTAGAATGCTGAGTTCCTTCTGCTCACATTTCCAGTTTCTTTTCCCTACTCTTCCTGCATGCCAGTGTGCTGCTGGGTGCGCAGTAGGCAGTGGCTCTTTTTTTTTTTTAACTTGTTTTTGAGAGGGTCTTTGAATGAGTCCTTTCAAAGGCATAATATGAACCTTTGACCTGAGAGCTTAGAATACACCTCAGTGGCCTCCAGTCATATCAACCCCCAGAAACAAACTGCTAAGTCAAATCTTTGGCTTCAGCTCCGGAAGATTCTCTGTATATTAGTATCACTCCACTCCAACACCCTCAAAGAAATGCTGGGTTTGCATTTATTTTGCCTCCCCTCTCCTATGATTCAGGACTAACTTTTATGTCTCTGAGCTGTCGTTTTGGAAAGAAAAAGAAACTTATCTGAACTAAGTGTGTATTTACTCTGTTTTAGGGACCTAGTATATTTGTATGGAATATTAGGAATGATTGTGGACAATTATTAATTGGGCTTTTTATGAATACTCTGATGTTCGGTGCTAGAAAGATGTAATACCTGGGAACTGGAGTAACTGTGGTTTCCATTTGCTTTAATGAGCCCTTGGACCCCCAGGCCATGCGTCCCTTTAGATTCTCATAACCAATGGAGCATCGTGGGGATGGCTTTTTGACTATTAAGACTGGGACACAGTTTCTATTTGGTTTAATCTGTGGTTAGAATGAAAGGAGACAATCTCACTTATAATGAATGTCTTCTAAGAAAGCACATTTCAGCATAAATATTTTAAATTTTAATACATTTCATATGTATTAGAATAAGCTATAAAATACACCCATGGAGAAGCTTACATTACAGCTCAGTTTTCCCCATTACGAATAAACAACTAAGCATCAACTTGTGCAACCTACTGAAAATATTTAAACATCACATAATTAATAATATATTAGACATCTCTGCTTTTAGCCTTGAAATGATCAGGGTCCTCGCTAAGAGTCTGTCCACACCATTTCAGTGTCCTGCACAGCAAGCAGGACTCCGATGTGACACTGAGCAGTGGATTTAAAATTTAAAAAAATCCGCTGCCCATCTCCTCCCTCTTCTCCTGTTTATTCTTTCCATCACTTTGTTTTTCTCTTCTTTCCATGACTTTCTCTTTTCTCCTACAGATTCCATTTTTTTTTCCTATGAAAAATTCTGTATATCTAGAGTCTCCTGTTTGGTCTCTGATACTCTCAAAAGGAAAAAGAATGGAAAACACTTCACCAATCCAGCAAATAAATAATGTACAAATAGCAAGGACCTCTCTGAAATGTCTGCACAAACGCAGGTGAACCACAAGCCGCCATCGCCCTGCACCCCAGACTTCCCAAAATGATGATTTAGAGACTTTTCTACTTAGGCGGATGTTGCCATTTTTGCCGAATTCAGCATGTTCATCGAACAGTTTCTTGGAGCCAAAAGCCACCTCCAGTGCATTTCTGCTTGGTAAGGTTTGGTGGCCTTGGCGTGGGGCAGGGGTTGTTGATTCATCGGCCTTTAAAGCGATGATAAATGTAGAAGCTGGCAGCAGTACTACAGGGCCTTAACAGAACCTCTGCAGGGAATCATCTTCCCTTGTGCGGCGGGAAATCCACAGAAAGGACTCGAAAATCCATGCTCAGGACGGCTCGGGAAGAATTGGGGCAGGGAGGACTCTGTCAGATTCCGCGCGCTTGGGCATCAGAGAGAACTTGGAACACTAGGTACAGAACTAAGGCGTGCTTCTGCTTCCTGGAGACCCATCTCCTGTTTATTTTTACATCCTAAATGTCTGAATCTAGTATTGGGGACGCCTATGGGATGATGCGATTGATTCCCCATAATACCGCCGCAGAACCTCTCTGCTGTAACACACGGCATCGGTGTAATTGGACGTGTTTCATTTGTGTGCATTTACAGAGTCCTACATCTATACACTTTTTCAATAATAGTATCTTAGTTTTAATTCTGACTTCCTTTGGTTAAAAAAAGAAAAAGAAGAAAGCCTTGCATGAGGGTTACCAAATGAAGCGTCGACATATCTTTTGCAGAGAGTAGTCTTCTGATAGATTAATGCAGTCCCTCCACCTGAGAGGGGCTCATTATTCCCAAAACAAAAGAAAAAATGAGCGTCTATAAAGGAGTTTTTTAGTTCAAGCCATACTTTTTTCAGCCTGTCTCCCCCAACCCAAAGATGATGGTGTGTTCTGCAAAGTATAAGAGATAGTCTGGTATGAATAATCCTTTTCCGCATAACATCTTTTTCGTTGTTTCTTTTTGTAGGATTTAAATGGGTTATATGTAATGTACGATATTTAAATCGGGTGCAGTCATGATCAATATCCTGATGTTTCCATTAGATAGACATATTTTGATTTGGAGAAAATGCTATCTCTCTGTTATCTTTCAACTAATACCTCGGTCCCCAACTGGAATGTATATTAGTCAAGGCATCTTTTAAAAACACATTCTTTTCATGCACTTAGGATGGAAAGAGAAATAAAAACAGGCATCCTAAAATAGGTGCATTTAATTCTCCCCAATTTAAATGTAAGTGGTACATCTTTAAGGCAATAAAGATATTCCTTTTCTCCCCCCCATCACAAATGCTTCCATCAATGAATTTCTTTAATGTTGATGATGGTTGGTGCAGTTTGAGGGAATCTGTATTTAGTCAGAAAATGCTTCAATAGAATGACCTACCAGATGGGCCCCGTAACAATGCACGGAGACATCAACCACCCCAGACATTTGGTGCTTAGAATAATAAAAAGACTATAAAATTAGATTAGTTGAGTCTAATTTGGAATTGGTATATTCCCCATGCACCCTCGCCGCTCTTGGGCAGATAAAGCCTTGAGATTTAGCGCCGTGTCAGAGCAGAAAGACTGCAACTTCCAGTAAAAGGGAGACGAGGGAGAGGGAAAAAGCATTCTGGGAGGTCGCGGAGGGCAGAGCAGTGACCTGCAATGATTTACAGGCCTTTAGCTTAATGAAATTGTTTCGGTGACATGACGGTAAGAGCTCGTAATGGATTGGATGCCCTAATGTAATGAAATTACTCCCTTCTGCCTAAAAAAAAAAAATGCGCAATTAATATTTACTGAGACCTGACAGCCTTTGGTGCGCTCGTCTGTGTAGTTCTCTCAGACAGTCAGAGAGGAGAGACGGAGCAGCGTGGCAGACAGGCTGGCTCTGCACGAGCTCCTGGCGGGGACGAGCTGAGGCTGCAAGGGGGTGGAGGGACAGGCGCTGGGTGACCGGGGACGCCCGGCCCGACTGCCCAGCCTTTCGGCGCTTTCCCCGCTCAGCCTTCATACTCTGCCTTGCTTTTCCACAGGCAACTGGACAACAACCACATCAGCTGCATTGAAGATGGAGCCTTCCGAGCGCTGCGCGATTTGGAGATCCTGTGAGTTGCTTTTGCGATCGCTGCCTTGTGTGTGTGCATGTGTGTGTGTGTGTGCCATGTGGGGAGGAGAGAGGGGGAGTGTGTGTGTGCAGGGGGGTTCGTTTGGGTGCATTTCTGGGTCTTCTGCTGCAGTGCTATTAAAATTGGGAACCGGGAGATCCCTCCGGCTCACCTTGGCAGAAGTGTTTGCAGGCAGCGGAGTGTGATTTCTCACCTCCCGCAAACTGGGGTTCCTGCTAATTAAGTCCCAATTGAGTCGTTTTACCCCTGATGCTCCCGTGGTATTTGTTGCTGGGTGAGACAGATGGGCTGGATGCAGTAGCCCCCCAGCACCTGCCGGCACATGCCGGAGAGTCTGAGTATGGGCAGAGGAGGAGACAGGTTGCAGGTCTGGGGCCAATGAGAGAGGGGTGAACACCAGAGGGGCAGTTGGAATGACCCAGAATCAGAAAGAGACCTTAGCATGGGACAAGGGGGCATGCCCAACGGCTCGGGAAAGTCCAGACATTGCCATTGCTCCTGGCATCTCATCCCAGGCTTAAATTCAAACTTTAACCAGTAATCTTAAAGTGGCAAGGGAGAAAAGGTGAGAAGAGATGCCCCCTCCCCGCCGTCCCACCCTCTACTCTTTATTCAGAAAAAAATGTGCCTATCACTGTCTTTTTACATCCTGGATTTTCCAGTGGTCTGAGGAAGCCTGATTTCTGGGGGGAAAGTCAGCCAAGAGTCATCTTGGGGTCATTCAAACTAAAGTTGGGTTGTATAAGAAAACATTGTGATCTCTCCCACGTCTCGCTGCCCCTGATTTGGGGAAGCCTGGAGAGGAAGCCCAGTAGAACTTGTGTCAGGAGATGCATGGTTTAGTCCCAGTTCTGCCACTAATTAGCTGTGTGACCTTGGGCAAGTCGCTTTGGCTGTTGGAGCCTCAGTTTTCTCATTCGTAAAAGGTAGCAGTCGGTTGCTTTATCTTGGAGTAAGTGATTTCCCCTTTCAACTCTGCAAAGATAATTGCAATAGTAGAGTTCTAGCCAGTGAATGATAACAGAGTAGGATTTGTTAAGCAGCCTTTGAAAATAAAAAATCCCACAGTTACAGGTAACCTATGTCTGATTCCAGCATGAATGAATGCCAAATAGATAAATGAATGCATATATTAAAATATCCCTTTGTACATAAGAGTTTAAGGGCCCCCCTTCACTTTCCTATTCACCTGGCTTTAAAGACACTAGTAATGGGTTAGAAAGAACCCCTCCACCTTGTTTGAGAGGAAGGTGATTCCAAGAGGAATCACGGGAAAGAGAGGGGATGCTGATGCTGCAAGCTACTCAAAATTCGGTGAAAGATGAGAATTCCCGGTACGAAAAAGGCAGGACCCACAGCCAGGGGAGGTCAGGTTGTCATTCCTAAGATGGATGGTCTCTCCTCACCCAAACTCTGACCCCGGAACCAGCAACAAATGCATACTTGCAAGGGAGAGTGTGCTAGCCCAAATTCAGTAACCTTGGACTTCTCGGGAGGGAGGGAGGCTGGGCTGAGAAGGGTAGGCATGAATTTCCCTGCCTGCAAAAATGCCTTTGTAGAAAGGGCTGCTAGGAACACATCATTTTCTCCCTCCCTTGCCAGAGAGAATGAGAAAGATGAGAAAATTCCTTGGGAAGAGAGCAGGACGTGGAAGTCACCAGCTGCCACGACACAGCTGTGATGGCCTGTCAGCCCCAGGGTTAGTTCTCTGTGCTGGAGTGAGGCGACATGTCTCCCCTTGACTTGCCTTACCCGGAGGGCAGTCTGGGGTATAGGAAAGGGCTTTATTGTGAGATGCACCTGGGCAGGAAATCCCGAAAGTGGTGGGACTTGGGTCAAGCTTCTTAACCTCTCTGAATCCTTCCTCAACTTTGAGAAGATATGGCTCATGTACACCATAGGAGGGACTCTAAATGCTATCCTTTCCTCTTTCCTAACCCCCATCAAACTCCTGCCCAGAACACACTTGGACAACTCTTCTCTACTAAGATGTTTGCTGGGGAGGGGAGGAGGGAGGAGTTTGTATCCAGATACACCAGGTGTTTGCAGGTTAAAGCTTAGAAACCCATGACCAAAATAATAATAGAAGTTCTCATTCCCCATCATTGCAAAAAGCCCACAGGATCTGATTAGTTTATCTTCTCAATTCCAAACAAAGCCAGATCAATAGCTTTGTTTTAAAGATGCTTGCATTTGGCTTCACATGGCTAAGTACTTAAAATTAATCATAATCAGTTATTCCATGGGTTTTTAATTTCCAGCAGAGGCACATGGCTTCACAACCATCCATCTTAATGGCGAGCCATTCTGAAATTGGCTGGAGTTAACATCTCCATTTAAACAGCCTCCTGCCCCACCCCACACCTTCCATTGCTCCTCTATACATTGACATTTTATAACACTCCTCTGTAATCACAATCTAGGCACCATAAAGAATCTTGGCAATGAAATAATGAGTAGGAACTAACTTAATGAATTTTTTAAAGAGAGAGATGGAGGAAGAGAGGAAATTCAAAATACCCTACCCACAGAAAGGTCATTTTTATGTATCTGAAGTTTAAAAGTTTGCAAATTAAGAAGACAAACTAATAGCTGAGGTGTGTTTGCTCTCTGACATTAGGCAGCATGAAGTAGAAAATAGGGGTGACTCATAGTTATCTCACAGAAAAGTTTCAAAATCCACTGAAGGAAAGTTTGTGGATGTAAACTACCAGAGGGAGTTATTTCCCACACACTAACCCTATTGTCCAGTTCTTCCTGTGCCTGGAAATACCACAGACCTTCCTTTCATGGAGGCTGAGGTCAGTCTCACCGGTTACACTGAATGAGAGCTTAGGGGGCAAGTCCAGGAGGGAATGCCTGGCAGAGAGAAGAAATGAACTAGCACAAGTTTGGGAAAGAGTAAGCTGCCCACCTCACCCTCGTTTTTGGCCTTGTCCAATGGGGGAATGTTCTGCATCAAGTGTAGTAGACAAGGAAAGGAGCTTCTGCCCTCTCCTTTGCAAGCAAAAAGAAAAGGGAATAAGAAGAAATCATAGTGTGGGTGAAATTTCCCAAGGTTTCCATGCCATGACAGGAAGAAGAGTGATGGAAATGATAATAGCTAGACTTCCTTGTGCCCAGCACCATAGCCGGTGCTTTTACACACAGTATCTCTGCATCTTCACAACCCCTCCGTGGAGCTACTGTTACCATCACCCTCCTTTCAAAGGAGTAGCTCATCCCAAAGAAGCCCAGTAACTAGTAAGCACACAGCCTATGTGATTAACCATCATACCAAGATGCCACTTTGATCCATGGTGCCAAAGCTGTCATGGTGTCTGGCTCCCCTGAAGCACCGCCAGCATATGTCGCAGGGTGGTGTGAACTGGCCTCCAAGAATTGAGCTAAGCAAGCCATCAATGCCTCACATCTGAGCGTCTCACAAGCCTGCAAGATTGCCCTTGTCTTTCCTTTACCCAGTTAACAGGTCCTCACAATGTGCAAGGGAAATCAGACTTGCAGGGGGAAAAAATAGTCCTGCTTCACTGACTTCTACTGTAGCTGCAAAGGTGATTTAGTCTCACTTCTCACCATCGCCAATTGACTTTGGCATTCAACAATTTGGGATCTCTATGTTCCAGACATCCCCCCCCAAAAAAACACAATGCAGTCTTGACTTTGAGGCATTTAAGGTTCTTAATGGAGGGACCCAGGCTTCTGTGAGTCAGACCCCCTTCCGTTACTCAAATCATTGCCTGCTCATTTCTACCTGTTGTATACATTTTGCAATTCACATATTAGATTTTCTCCAAGTACATCGTGCTTATCCTGCAGTTGCATATGGCAGCGTGTGCTTCCAGTTTCGTGAGGTGAGGAATCATTGTGGTGGTGCTCTGAGCTCTGGGTTTCTACCCCTGCCAGCAGGGCTGAGAATGGCCTGGCAATTCACCATTTATACCAGGCACCTTCCTGCCTAAATGCCATTGTGGGTCCAAAAGGAGAAAACCATTTAACTCAAAGAAAAAAGAGTACAGAAAAAGAAAACCTAGTTAATGAAATATGTAATTAGATTTTTTCAATAGTATTGCGGGAGAAGAAAAGATATTTTCACACATTGTCTCCCGACTAAGTGTAGCAAGTCGGGAAGTTCGGTAGATACGCTGTCAAAAATGCCAGACCCAGGATGTCAGGAACCTGTCCTGAAAACGCTCTCAGCTCCCTGTGAGCTGTCTGCCTTTAACCAATCACTGGAAACAGCTAAATTGCACGTAGACTCAACAGGTCTGTAGCTAGCCAGCACGTGTTGTTTTGAAGGTCTCGCTCCCATTTATGTCCCTTGCCAATTTGAGAAATTCATTGACATCATTATAGCCTGACTCTGGAAGGTTCTTAGGTGTCTGCAGGATGACTCCTTATTGTTTAGATAAGGCACAGAGAGAAGGGCTGGGACTAAAGGGAGACACGTGCCTCCTCATAGTCTGTACCGTGAGCGCCTCACTGGGCTCGCGAGTCCCTCTCTGCCCTCACTAGAAGACCTGCCCAAGGTCAACAGCAAGTTAGTGGTAGCAGAGAGACTAGAATTTGGGACTCCGGACTCCTGGCTCCATGTTTTTTGCCCACAGTCAGCATCTCAATTTGCCTCTTTAGAAGGAACTCCCTGGCAAGATTGGGGATCCCAAACACACTTTGCCCTTTCGGAACCCACCAGCCAAGACATTTTTGATACTGTTCAGGTCGGTGGAGGGTGAGCATTTATTCATGACAGAATCAAAGGTTGATCCAGCTTTCAGCTCTCTCTAAAATAGAGGTTGCAAACTGGACCGTAGACCATGTTGTGCCCACAGATGAGATTCCTTTTTCTTGTCCTGTAGAGTATTTGTTTTTTAAAAAAATTGAAATTAGCATTTCACATTTAAAAAAATGGGATTGCTTACATGAAAATCCAGGTTTCCAGCTTTTCTCATAAACCTAGAAACACTGACAACCCCAGAGCTACAGTTCCACATTGCGGCGGTCCCCTGAGGCTGAGGCGCTCCTGCCTCCTCAGATGGAGTGGACAGACTCCAGTTTGCACTCACTCCTCAGTAGGGTTCACTGTCAGCCTGGGCAACACCTGCTTGAATCCATCCAAGAAGCAAGGGCACGCTGTGTACCCAGCATACTGCCGGACGAAGCTCTATGGGCCAGAGCTTGCCCGAGTTGTCAAATGGTGCCCAGAGAGAACTGAGTGACACAGAGCTTGAGACTCCCAAAACTGAGCAAGGGCACCCCAGAGGCAATGAGGAATGCCTCACGTCAGATCTCTGGGAAGTTCTTCTCAAAAGTTAAACTAGCCTCCAGATTCCCTGCAACTGTAAAACAGTTGCAATGAGGTTTATGCATAGGAAAGTGAAATGCAAGAGATGAACCAGTTCCAAATCTTTATCACAGGAGCTGCCCCTCCACCCTGTGTCTTATTCTGCAGCCCCCTGCATCAGCCAGTGTACTGAGCTCCCTCTCCGCCCACTTGGAGAGGAGAATCCAGTTAAAGCAGCAGCGGAATTAAGCTGACTTTTCAGGTAGTTCTAATTTAACCACATCCAGGGGGTAGATACTGCCTGACACTGAGTCCCACAGGTAGAAACAGAAGAGGGATTAGAGAAAAAGAGTCCTTTTCTAGAGAAAGAAGAAGGCGGTAAAAATAAATGGACAACGGTGCTGCTGGCCAGATGAGGGTGTTCTCCCTCTTATAGCATAGAGCTGGCGTCCTGGCTGGGGTGCGGGGCTCAGGGTGTTAGGACATTGTCAGCTCCATTCAAAAAACGCGGGATTTAAAGCAAGTGGACAGAGCTTAATGTGAATGGTGAACTATCTTGCACTTCAACTGAGCTTCTTCTGGGTGTGGAACTAGATGGTCTATCAAAAAATAATGGTGATATGTTGATAATATATCATGATGCAGTGATACAGTAATTATTAGTGTAGTTATGAATATTGCTACTGCCTCCAGGTGTGAGCCTCTACTACTTTTGAGCAGCTACCTCTATTTTTGAGATCTTCCAGGTACTGTGATAAGACATTAGAGGGCAGCATCTTATTTAATCCTCACATGATGTTACAAGGTGGATTCTATTAACCTTGCTTTATCAATGGAAAGACTGAGGCTCAGAGAAATTGAATAACGTGCCCAGGGTAATACTGCCAATTTCAGGGAGACTCTTCTTCCAGTACTCTGTCTTAATCTGAGCCCCAGCACTTAACTACTCTACTATAAAAACGTAATAATAATAAAAATTAAAAGATACAGACCAGGCTGGTCATAATGGCACATGCTTGTAATCCCAGTACTTGGGAGGCGGAGACAGGAGGATCTCAGGTTCGAGACTAGCCTCAGCTACTTAGTGAGGCCCTCTGCAACTTAGTGAGAGCCTGTTTCAAAATAAAGAATAAAAATAGGGCTGGAGATGTAGCTCGGAGGTAGAGTGCCCCTGGGTTCAATCTCCAGTACCGCAAAAAAAAAAGGATACAGACCAAAACAAAACATAGAAATGACTATATATTTATTAGTGAGGTCATGGGCTATAGTGAATGCCCAGAATAATTCAGGAGCCACGGGCTTTTTTTTTTTTTAAAGTCAATCAATAGGTGCTCAGATCTAACCTTGAAACTCAGCTTAATCAGTACTATGTCTGGTTCCACAAAACTGCCCCAGCCATGGAGGTATGAGGCCAAGGTTGAGCCCTGGGGTCCAGGTTCCCACTCCCCACACCACAGAACTAGCTGCCAGTCTAGCGTCACCAAACTGGGTGGCGAAGGTTCATTTCCCTACTGAAAAATGGGAATAGTCACATTCTTCGCTCAGGTCAGTTGCATGGATTAAAGGAGATTCCCTTGGCCTGTGCCTAGGGAATCGCCGATACCCATTCAAGACGCTCCTAAAAAGTGAAGTTGGTAAATACTCTGTGTTGCTTTGCTACCATCTCTAGCACCTCACATAAGCCTGGCACGTAGTAGGTGATCAGATCAAGTACACAGCACCAAATCATAATGACATTAACCAACTGAATGGAAGCATGCCCCAGCCCAGTCTCCCTAGATACTCTGTTACATCTCCACCCTGTGGTTACACCAGAGTTACTGTAAATGTTGAACAGTGTCTTGTTTTACTACAACCATCCATTCTTCACATTATCTTTGATTTTGTATTTTTTTCAGCTGAATGGTGATTTTCCTGTGTTTTTTTTTTCTTTCAATAATGAACAAAATCAGAGTGACAGTGAAAATTGGTGTGTTCTAACAAACAAGATTTGTTTATATTTCCATACAAAATGTTTCACCTGGGTTTCTCTGGGAGATGCAAACATTTTATTTGTTTCAACAGTCTTTGGGATCAAAGTGTTTAGTCATGACATAGATTTGAATATAGAACTGTCATTGCTTAATGAAAGTCTTAAAATAAACCAGAATACAGCTTTTTGCTTTGTTTTGTTTTGTTTTTTACTTCGCTACAAATCGTGATTTGTTCAGACAATCAGGATTAAATTGCACTTTGTGAAAAGCATCTTCCATTTGGCCCCAGAATACTAAGAAAGGAAATGGGTTTCCTCTCAATGCTCTCATGCTACACAACACACTCGTCTGTCAGAGTCACCCAGACTCTTAGTTTATGCCCTTAAAATAACTAGCTAGGTTTTGAGAATGCCAGCTTAAAGAAAAAGAAAAATTTACTTTGAAATCTAAGATCTTTTATTTCCATTTAAATAAGCAGAACTTTAACCTTTAAAGCACCTACAATCTGGGTGCACCTTGTGGTTTTCAGTTGCTTTCATTTCCTGTTAACCAAAGGCTGGTTTAGTCTCTGAAGTTGAAAAGATATTAGTGTCCATTCCCAGGCAAAGAGGGTGTGGCAGAGATGGTTGAATTGCTCTTTGCCAACAAAGGACCTAGAATCAACAAGACTCCTGTTAGCTTTTCCTTTGAGTGGTACTTCGGTAGAACCAGGCCGTGCAGGTCTCCCTGTCCCCAGGGACCCAGCTACCGGGTCTCCAGGCTGAAATTCTGACTTGGCAAACCTGATTGGGAGCAGCCCTTTCGATTGCTTTGCCCCACTGAAAACAAAATGGAAAAATTGCTCTGTAACTTTGAAAAAAGATCCCAGAGAGTTCTCTCTCAGGGGCAAGCTGGGAAGGTAGTGGGAGAGATGCTACAGAGACACCAAATGCACACAGTAGTCAGGTCACTGTGAGACGGTGCTTCTGTCCTGATCTGAAAGGTGCCCTGCACTGCAGTCAGCCTCTGCTCTTTCTCTGTCCCCTCAGCAGCCAGCAGTGGCTTTGGTACATGTTCAGTGAATGTCTCACCCCCTGGTCAGCTCTCATCTGGCATGCATGGCTCTCCAAGCCAGGGAGCAATGTTCCCTTTGAATAGCCAAACCTGCCTACTATGGCTACTACCATTTCCACCCAGAATGCCCAAGATTGGCAGGTGCAGCTTACCTATGGCAATAATCCATCCCCCTGTAGAACCGAGTCCTGAAAGCCAAGGTCTTAGGATTCAAGCAGGAAATGAGCTCCTCTCTACCAGGAAGGAAGGATGGCATGAGGGAGGTGATGGAGACACGCAGCTGGAAGATTGAAAGCATCATTCATTCCTACAAAAGTAGCTTCTATTTCCTATCTTTGAAGGTACTCTGGAGTAAGGGATGGGGAGGAGGCGGGATGAAGGGAATAATGATTCCATTTCTCCAAGGTCATATTTGCACTCATCATAGAAAAGCTCTAGAGAATCCCTTTTCTTTTGACTTATGATTAAATCAGAGGACCTCAACCGTTGTCTGTGGGTTGAATGAAACCTGTAGCTGTGGTATTTCATTTTTTTTTATCTTTCCAGTGGTTTTTTTTTTTTTTTGGCAGTACTGGGGATTGAACCCAGGGGCATTCTACCTCCGAGCTACACCCCAGCCCTATTTTTTTTTATTCTTTATTTTGAAACAGGATCTCACTAAGTTGCAGAGGGCCTCACTAAGTAGCTGAGGCTGGCCACAAACCTGGATCCTCTGGTCTTAGCCTCCCAAGTACTGGGATTACGAGCATGGACCACCATGCCTGGCTCCAGTGTTTTAAAAAATTAAGATCCATGGTCAACATTTAAAACTCAGAAAATTTTATGGAGAAGTACAAGTTCAGCGTCCACTGACTATCTAGAAGCTGTGACACCTTGGGCTGGAGTGTGGCTGTGATCCTCTCGGGCAGCACCATCCTCCAGAACTGTCTGTGATAACAGGGTATCTCTGCTGTTCACTGTGGTAACTGCTAGCTACACATGACTCTTGGTACTTAAAGTGGGGCACATACAGCTGAGAAATTGAATTTTTAAATTTTTATTTAATTTTAATTGATCTAAATTTAGATTGCTACATTTAGCTCATGGCTACCTCACTGGACAGTGAAGTTAGGGCTGAGCAGCGGCTGGTGCACCATTTGGACAGGGCGCACTCACCCTCTGCAAAGCTCCGTAGTTCTCGCCAATCCATCTTCTCTGTTTGCTCTGCTCCAAACCTCTCCAGCCACTGCACATCTAATCAGAAGCAGAATGTTTAAACAGAGTATTTTCTAAAAGTAAATACACGGAAATATCTGCCACTCTCCTCACCCTCCACTCTGCCCCTTCCTCTGTCTTAACTTAAACATCTACATCTTACCCACAAAAGACCCACTTTCACTGAAACCCAGGATTGTGATTATTAAAACCATCTCCCACCAAAATCAAATCCTCTCTGTGTGAATTGGTTTCTTGATCTCCATTATTCACTTCTCTGGGCCTTGCAAATCATTTCCACAAAGTCAACTGGGTGGGAAGATCGCTCCCATGGCTGGATGAATCTCATCTTCATAGATGAGCTGGAAATGTGGCAGCCAGTTAAGGAAGCAAGCACATTGACCCCACAGAGTACCTGTATAAGCCAGGCATGGTGGTGCATGGCTGTAATCCCAGTATTTGAGAGGCTGAGATAGGAGGATTACAGGTTCGAGGCCAGTCTCAGCAATTTAGTAAGACCCTCAGCAACTTAGGGAGACCCTAAAATAAAAAGGGTTACGGGTGTAGCTCAGAGGTAGAATGCCCCTGGGTTCAATCTCCAGTGCCAAAGAGAGAGAGAAGGAAAAGCAGCCGACTGAGCATAACTATTGTCACATGCCCCACAGTGGGGGACCGGGTGAGACGTAGAGAGTTTGGCCAGATGTCCTTCCTTTGTGCAGAGCTGTGCAGGTCTGGGCATCCCGACCACTTTTACTGGCATTTGGAAAGCTGTTCCCAATCCAGCAATGCCATTTCACAGCGACCCTGTTGGAATCAGAGTTTGAACTTGTAGGCTAGAAAGACCGTGGAGGTCAAGTGATCCAACCACTTCATTTTAAAAGAAAGAAACTCACCCTAGAAAGATCAAATGACTTGCCCATAACCATAGGAAAATTTTATGAGAGAACCAGGCCAGAAAACAGGTCTTTGGGCTCTTTATCTAAGCGCTTTATTGCTGTCTGCCTTTCCCCTGTATTAGCAGACAGGAAACAAAAATCAGTGAAGCCAGCCTTGATGTCCTGTCTGTGCCCTCATCCCTTAATCCCCGGCATTTTGCCCAAGGGAATAGTTCATATTCAGCCTGGGGACAACAGCCTCCCTTTCTAGAGCCTTCCAGGCGGTGGCCACTGCTTGGGAGATGACCACTCCAGTGCCATGACAAGTTACTGCCCAGTCAGAGGGTAATCTGGGAGGAGTTGAAATTCCAAACATTGGTCACCAGCTACTAGTGGTGACCAAAGGCTCAGTATCTAAGCCCTTAGTAAAAGCAAGACCTCGCTGGCATCTCAGCTCCAGAGCAGAGCCGCATGTTCCCTGTGCAGTTTCTCTGCTAGCTTCTGGAGGGGCTCCATTTGGAACTATACAAGAGAAGTGCCTTAAATGCACAGCCACAGAACTGAAGAGTGGCATACAGAAACCAGACATGGCAAACCTGCCTGGGGAAGTCTTCCCCTGATGAACAGACTTCTCAGAGCCCCTTGTCACCAAGGATGACAGTGGAGGGGAAAGCCCTTGAATGATTCTTGATTGTTTAAAGATAGTGGGTTTGAATAGCAAGTTCCTGGAGCACATCTCAGCTGGTGTCTGCCCTTCAGGAGATGCAGTGCAGAAGGAGGATTTTAACCACACTTTACCAGAATGCCACTGACATATTTTGATTTTCTTAATCATTTTCTGATTCAAATTTTCTAATTTGTTTGGTTCTGAGCACAAAAACTGGCACCTGCAGGTCAAATCCAGCCTCCAGGTGTTTCCTTCGTGGGTTGTTTCTCAAGGTGAGACATACTATGAAAATTCTAGATGTCTCACTTTATCTCTAAAAAAAGTAAGAACTGACAACACGGCACCCACGTCCCAGCTTAGCACAATTTCTGAAACAAGAAGTGATGATTCCAGTTTGAAGCCTGTGTTTACTATGTCCCCATGTGGCCCACTTATGTGACAAGCCTCCCTCCCTCCTGTAGGCAATTGAGGCTGTGCCCCTGGGTTAGCCCAGAAGGCTGTTCAGAGTAGAAATTTATTTGCATCAAAAGATGCCAAAAACATGACCCTTCATATTTTGAAACTCACCAGCCCATTCTGTAAATATGTATTGAGTCTCCCAATGTGCCAAACATTAGGCCAGACTCTGCCTAAACAGCAAAGCACAACACAGACCTGCTGTCTCTCCTCATTTGGGCAGAATGTACACATTACTGGGTACTCAGTGTACACGTTGTGGATATTTAAAAGCTTTCTTCTCAGTCCTCTCCTATGAGGCTAGGCACCTAGTGTAGCTAAGGTGGAGATTGTCCATTCCATCCCTTCCTAACTATACACTCGCCTGTCCAGTTACATACGTCAGAGGTCACTCTTTTGTCTTTGCAAGTACCTTGGCATGCTGGCCATTGCCCTGTGTGCAAATAGTGTGGCAGGCAAGACTGTCCGGGGTTCCATCCTATCGATGACGAGATGGAATTGGAACACCAGGGCCTTCTCGTTCATGTTGACACGTAAGGAACATTTTACAATTAACTTGGTCACCGGAAGGCAGCTGAACCCTTCTGAGTCACTGCTAGGCAAGACATGTGATTGTCTCAATGAATGAGTAAGGAACTCCTCAGAACCAAGGCCCCGAAAACCCAGGCACATCACGAACTCTTACACAATCTAGCATCTGATGGAGCCAGGGCAGGATCAGGGAGTCATCTCTCTCTTTTGGTCTCCCACTTTTTAGACTTTTTGGAAGCATCTTTCCTTCTTTCACACCAAGGCTCGGCTGGGTGGATGGAGATGGATTTCTGCCTGTCATACTATGAATATATAATGAAGGGAGAACTGAAGACAAGCCCTTTTGTTAAGGAATCCGTATCATCAAAGGCCCAAATTGGCAGCTGATTGTTTTTATTTATTTCTGTAGGTTTTACATGACACCTGGAGGCCATTTAAAACGTTACTTGGCGGTGAGAGCCGTGTGTTTAAAAATAACGCTCACCCAGTGCCAAATCACTTTAGAGTCGGGTACAAATATTGAGACAAAAACCCCAGCTGTTATTGCTTCGGCTGCTAATTTGAGGTGTCAAATGAGAGCCCGACTGCTATACGTCAGTGAGTAAGGCCCCTCGTGAGATCATTATGTTTTCTAACAGTTGAGAGTAATGGACTAATCAGTGCGGCATCAGTTGTTTTCATTATATGCCCACACAATGGTTATGAGCTTTAATTTAAACGGTCCGCGGGGAGATCAAGGGACTCAGTAATACGCAGCAGCACCCAGGACAGTTGGGAAGAGCAGGTAATAGATGAGAGGTGGCTTCCCCCCACTTCTCCTGGCTCTCTCCTCCCCTGTCCCTCCTACCTCACCTGCCCTCAGGGACCCATTGCCCTCTCCAAACAGACAAAAGATGGGCTTTGCTTAAGAAGGAGATCTGGACTCTTGGTTCTTCAGCATATTCTTAAAATTTCCAATCCCCCATCCAACAGCAAGAGCCACAAATGCTTCTGGTAACACTTTGACTTCTTTGCCAAACCTTGACCCTCTCTAGAGGGCTGTGAGACAGTTGTCCTTTCTTCTGCGTAGCTTCTGCCACCACCCTCGCTGTCTGTGCTGAGCTCTTCCTGCTCCTGGCATGGAGGGAGGTTGTGTAATGTTTTGGCCTTTGAGCAGCCTCCCCAGAGAGGCCAACGCCTCCTCCCTGCCACATCAGAGACCATGGGGGCTGGGTCTGCTACAAACTGATATGATTTGCCTCCACCTTGAGAAGACACGGAAATTGGACAGTTGACCTATGCCTAAAGGCAATTCTGTAATAGGCAGCTTTGTGTAATGCTTAAAAAAATATAGGTCCTGGTGTCGCACCTCCTGACTTTGAATATAATCTCCACAACTGCATAGTGGTATAATCTGGGCAAAGTTCATTGATCTTGCTGGACTTTCAAAAGGAAATGACAATAGAATCTTAGGATTGTTGGGAGAATTAAATGAGATAATGTGTGAAAGGTGTCCAGCCCATTGCTGGCACACAGTAAACAGCTAATAAGTGGTATCAAGCCAGGCGCGGTGGCACACGCCTGTAATCCCAGAATGTGGGAGACTGAGACAGGAGGATCAGTTTCGAGACAGCCTCAGCAACATAGCAAGACTCTTGGCAACCTAATGAAATTCTGTTTCTATAGAAAGGGGCTGTGGGTGTAGCTTGGAGGTAGAATGCCCCTGAGTTCAATCCCCAGTACCACACACAAAAAAAATGGTATCAATATTACTGCTATTATCACGGGCCTCTTTACTGGAAGATCTAGGCAGGCTCACCTTGGAGTTATATCCTTTACTAGTCTAGCCCAGCAGAGGAGGATAGAGAGTCCACGGGAAAGCCTGTAATATTCAATGTAGGTTTTCTCCAACGATGCAATATTGCACCTTCCTCCTTCCTAGAGTGTCCAAGCCAATCAGAGCAGTACACAGTTGGGTGAGAAAGGCGAGTTCAACCTTGATAGGAGGGAAACAGTGAAGGGGGCTTCCTCTGACAATAACTAAGACACTGAGGAGGAGGTGCTGAGATGGCCTGAGGCCAGGGAGAGGGCTCAGGGATGCCTTTCTCAAGTTCTCTGGACCCAGTGGGCATTCGGTGTGTGTTTTCTGAGGACCGAGTCTGCAAAGACAAGCCACCTGCACATATTCTAATAGAGCCGAGTCAGCAAGAGTGTTTGCATGAGCCAGGCGTGGTGGCGCACACTTGTAATCCCAGTACTTTGGGAGGCGGAGACAGGAGGATCCGGGTTCGCGGCCAGCCTCAGCTCTCTCTCTCTCTCTCTCTCTCTACCTAGCGAGGCCCTCCACAACTTCGTGAGACCCAGTTTCAAAATAAAGTATAAAAAAAAATAGGGCTGGGGGTGTAGCACAGAGGTAGAACGCCCCTGGGTTCAATCCCCAGTACCTCAAAAAAAAAAAAAAAAAAGAGAGTTAGCATGCCTAGGATCTTGGAAATGGAGTAGGGCTTGGTCATTAGCAGTAGTTCCTGATTCCTGGTGCTGTGATGGCTGCCAATCAGAAAACACTAAGAAGAGACAGTCTAGGCAGCATGGTGGCATACACCTGTAATCCCAGTATTTGGGAGGCTAAGACAGGGGGATAGCAGGTTGAGGCCAGCCTCAGCAACTTAGTGAGACCCTGTTTCAAAATAAAAAATAAAATAGGGCTGGGGGTGTAGCTCAGAGGTAGAATGCCCCTGGGTTCAATCTCCAGTACCACAAAAAAAAAAAAAAGAAGAGCCAGGCTTGCTTTGACATATGAGCCAGAGAGAACAGGCATCTAAGGACAGCCCCAAGGATCTGAAGTGTCCTAAATTTCATTCCTCTTACCCTGCCTGAGCCAAGCAAGAAGATGGGACAGCAGTGGGCTCCCCAACCCCTCCCCTTGAGGTTCACACACCACCAGACCCCTCTGTGCTTTTCATCCCCATCCCAGCAGCTTAGATACTCCCCGCAGAGTCCAGCTACCATGTTTACACTCAGCTGCTCTCCAGGAAACGATTCTGCCTACTTTGGTCACATCCACTTCGATATAGGCACTGTTGGGGTGCCTCTGAATTGAATATTGGCACCACTAGAGGGAGTTCTATCTTTCAGGGTTGGGCACATGCATAAGGGTAAGTCAGGGCATGTCCAGGCTCACTTTAAAAGGATATCACATTGCCACGTGTACTGATGACCCACCAGAGTGTTCTCCTTGAGGACCATCAAGAAGGGAGCCACCTTGCTTATCCAGATTTTGGGAGAAGTCAACCTGCCCTGAGACAGGGAATGAATGGGCTAGTCTGCCAAGAGGTTCTGTCTGGCCCACGAAGCCCGGATGCTCACGTGTTGGGGGAAGAAGGAGGGGTGCCAAGAGCACCCCTGGAAGGTTGGCACACTGGGAGGCCACAGTGGCACTTACTGCGGATGCCTGCTTTTGCAATTATGCGATACATGCTCATAGATAATATCGTTGCATTAGAGCCAATTACATGGTGTTATGGACACACAACACGCAGATTATACCCAGAGCCAGGAGAGCACAGTGATAAAGCGGTGGCCTAATGGGAGGAGACAGAGGGAAATGTCAGCCTTATTAAGGTTGCCAGGGTGGTGTGGCTGCAGCTGGTTGTAGCTCCCTTCAGATCAAAGATGGCCACGCCTTAGTATTCAGCAGAGAGCACTAGGAATCCAGGGGCAGAAGCCGAGATGGAGCTCTCCAGGGGAGGTTACAGCCGTCTCCACTGAGGATCACCTACCATCTCAGAGCTCAAGCCTCTTGCTAAGCAGGAAAGCCCTGTGCCCTCCACCAACAAGCCCTCAGTCCCACACACAGTGAGAGGGCACCCTATGGCCTACCCCCTCTGTTCTTAGCGTTGCCGCTAGTTCAGTGGTTTTCAGGTGTGAGCTTGCATGAGAGAGAACCCTCTGGAGGGATTGTTAAAACACACAAGATTGGGCTGAACCTTGGGTTTCTGACCCAGGAGTTCTGGGTGGAGCCTGATGATGTACATCGCTAACAAATTCTCACCATGTAATTCCCAGGACTGGGGCCCCCACTTTGAGAACCACTGCCCAAGGTCATTCCACACCCAAACCAGCATGGATTCACAAGTCCTATCTCTTATACTAGCCCTGATTGTGTCACAGTATTGCAGGTTGTGTAAGCCATCTTGCACGTCTTCTGCCCATCTTACAGGTGGGAGCAAGGTATGGCAGCTAGGAGTGTGGGCTTTCAAGCTCAACAGTTTGCTTTTGACTCCCAGCTCTTCTACTTGCCACTTGGGGATTCCTGAAAGGGTTTGGGTTTTTTTTTTTTTACTATTATTATTTATTTGTTTTTAAGTTTTGAAAGCCTCTTCTGGAACCCCATCTTCTCCCAGGACAGTTATAACCAGCCGGCAGGTCTGAATAGCCCAATTCTAGAGCGGCCAGGGGCTAACCAACATTTTCTATAAAAAGCCAGATAGTAGAGATTTTAAGTTTCGCAGGCTGTACGGGGTCATTTGTGACTACTCAGCCATTGTCACACAAAAACAGCCCTGGTACAGAAATGAGTGGGTTAAATTTCACTGATAAAATGCACTGTGTGGGATGGAGTCTGGCCTGTGGGAAGTTGGTTGCCAACCCCTGGAGCTGGGTCTGTGCACACCCCTTCCTCATGGGCTCGTCATTCCTGGGACCTTTGTCTTGCTGTAGCACTCTGGTGTTTAACTGAGCAACTCAAACAAGCACAAACTTTTCCAGGGCACACACATTCTATTTGTTCACTATGGGAGCAATAATCCTTAGCTCATTCACCTTAATGGCCTGGACAAAAATCTTAATATACCCTTTCTAGTGCTAGCAACCAAGAGAGAATGGATCCATTGGTAGGAGTAGCATAGTCCTAGTGGGTCATTTTAATATGGGAAATGATGCCTTGTCATTAGATATTGATGTCACAATCATGACAAAATCAAAGAGCAACTAGACAGTAGACAGGTCAAACTTAGCCTCAATATAAGTACAATATTTATAAATGGGTTAAGAATTCTACATGTAAAAAATGGGAGATAGGTAAAGGTGGACTATCTTTTCAACCCTGCCAAGGAGGGGAGATGGCTTTATTTCTAGTTTACGCTGAAATGTCTATTCAGTAACTTGTGATTATACAAAAAGGAGGACCAGGCAGTCCTAAAATTCACAGAATGAAATAGACCCTGAACCTGAGCTTGAATCCTGATGGAAAACACTAAGTTAAGAGTGTTTAGTTAGGGAAAATCTCCCAACTACTACCTGGATGATTTGGGAGGGAAACATATTGTCTCAAAGCATCTCCAAGTGGACAGAGCAGTGAGGTGACAGGTAGACTCTGAAACTAGCAAAGTTCCTCCAGGAGCTGGAGGTAAATAAGATGTGCTGATGAAGTCGCCGTCACTTAGCGGTGCCAGAGATCCAGTGGGGCAGTGGGAATGGCGTCCCTGTCAGAACAACGCTTTTTTATGTGGACTAATTCTCAACAAGGTTTATAAAATGAGAGGCAACAAGAGATTAGTGCAGATGTTTCTAGCTCTGGGTGCCAGAGTAGATATGACACAGAAGATCTGTGCAGGAGTGACAAGCTCGCTCTAAACATAGGAGACTCTGAGTAAGTTAGAGGAAGGGGGGATAAAGAAAGAATAACAAGCCAGGCATGGTGGTGCATGCCTGAAATCACAGTACTTGGGAGGCTGAGACAGGAGGATTGCAAGTTCAAGGCCAGCCTCAGCAATTTAGCAAGACTCTCAGCAACCTAGAGAGACCCTGTTTCAAAACAAATAATAAAAAGGGCTGGGGGTATAACTCGGGGGTAGGATGCCTCTGGGTTCAATCCCCAGTAACAAAAAAAAAAAAAGAAGAAGAATAACAAGTCCCAAAATCTCAATGTGAAACTGTGTAGTAAACTGTAAAGGACTAAACAAACACAAGCTAGGAGAAGAAATGTTAATGGTTATCAAATGCTGACTATCAGTGAGGCTTTGTGCTAAGTGCTTTACATACCTTGTTTCATGGACATGGTGGTCAGCTGGATAATGGGCCCCAAAGATGCCCATGTCCCATTCCTGGAACCTATGAATGTTATGTTAAATGACAACAGGGACCTTGCGGATGTGACTAAATTCAGGATCCTGTGAGAGGAGCTTATCCTGGATTATCCGGGAGGCTCTAAATGTAACCACCGAGGTCTTTATGAGAGGGAATGGTGATCACAAGAGGTTGCAGTGATTCAAGGAAGGGACCATGAGCCAAGGGATGCAGTGACCTCTACAAGCTGCAAAGGGCAAGGAAACAAATTCTTCCCCCCTGAAGCCTTAATAGGAAATGCAGCCCCATGAACTCACTTGGGACTTATGACCCCCCAGGCTATGAGACAATAAACTCAAAGCCACTAAATTCCTGGTCATCTGTTATATCAGGGATGGAAAACTGACATGGAACTCACTCCTGGAGTCAGGCTTGGGTGGATTCAAATTTTGGCTCCACCTCTTGCCTCATCCATGAAATGGAGATGATAACAAAAGTTCCCACCTCATGGGGCGATCAGAGGAATTAACAGGATAGTATGGTATAGCACCTTTAGCCCAGAGCCCAAAAAAAAGAACCAGAGTTCTTGGCATGCAAGAAACACTGGTTAACAGTTATTAGTATCATCTCATTTAACCACCACCAAAACTCCACAAGATCGGTGCTGCTGTTACCTCCCTGTTACAAAGAAGGAGACTTAGCAAGATTTAGGAAGTTACCCATGCTGATATAGGCTGTAAGTGGCAGAAACAGAACATAAACCAGGGCCCATGCTCGCCAGCTCTGCCAAGGAGTGCTGAGCGTGTAACAGTTCCCCCATTGAAAGCCAGCTGCCTGGGTGGGGCACAAGAGCCAGACAGAGCACGATGCTGCCCAGGCAAAAGCTGCCAAGACTAGAAAGCAAATGAATCTGTATTTCTCAGGGAAACAGAAACTGCAGCTGCCAGAGAGATGAGTGTCTGAGAGGTTAGCAACCCTCTGACATCCCTGGGCTGGCCAGCCCCAAGCAGCAAATCATGAAAGTCTGAATACTGTGTTTAGTCATTTTGGTTCTAGAATAATTGCTATTATCGTAAATGTTTTATAGCTCTCATTATGGCTCACATTTAAATATCAGTGTAGTAATACATTAATAAGTCATCACTGCCGGACTAGTGCCAGACGCAGTTCCAGTTGAAGCCCCGTGGATAACTGTACTGTAGAGTCAACTAAATTGGAGCTGGGCTGTGCACTCCGCCTGATGGTGAGACGCTGGGCGGGGTCAGAAAGAAACCGCTCTCTGCAAAGCCGTCTTGCTCCTTGCCCTTGAGTACTAGAATGTGGTAGTACAGTTGCAGCGCAGGTAGCATCAAGCTGTGTAAATTGAGTCTATCCATTCCCCTTTACTGTGCTGTGTGCCTAACACAGAGCCAGACTCAGGGGAGATGCACGGTGAGCCCAGGGGGGGATGGGGCAGGTGTAAGCAGACCTCCTCTGAGCCTTATGAGCCACACAAATGACAAGTAGACCAGAGGGATTTGACGAGTAGTTTTTTTGGAGGGAGCACTGAATCCTGCCCTGGACTAGGGTCTCAAGGGGCTGGAGGAGGAATCTATGTGGGGCCCCTTGGGTGGGGTGGGTATTGGACTACTATGGGCTGAATGAAGCTCTGTTACTATTTCCATAGAGGTCAGGGTCGAAGGGTAGAAATGACCAGGACACAACCAGATTCCCCCCACCAATGTCAGCAAAACAATGGCCTCTGTTCACTGAACACGTACTACACGCTGAGACTTTCCCAGCCTGTGAGATAAGTACCACTACCCACCTCCTTCTATGACAACTTACCTGAGACCACACAATGAGGGCACAGTCAGACTCAATTGGAACCATGCGTGGACCAGGTTGTGGGGCTACAGTAATGCATGGGATAGAAAGCGTTCCTGCCTTTGCAGAGCTTAGGGTGTAGAGGGCCCTTAAGAGGATGATGGGGTACTTACTAAGAGCCCAGGGAAGAAGGGGTCTCCTTAACCCATGAAGGATTTCAGAGGACAGCTCCTTCCTGGGAAGTGGGGACCAGTGGGGACCCAGGAGAGGATGAGAGGATGAGGCCCTGGGAGAAGCAGGTGGCCACCATGAAGATGCCAACGGCCATATTCAACTTGTTCTTCGGGACACTGTGAGGCAGGTGTGGGATCTGAGCGCTGAGAACCAGGCTCATCCTTCCCACCCATTGTCGCCTCTCCATTAGGTAGTCACTGAGCTAGCTGACCCGAAAGCCCCCGCTGCAGAGCACCTCTGCAGATGGCCCTCCGTGGCTGCCATGCTTCCGCGGGCATCCTTCCCTCTAGAAGGGTAAGCCCGGGCGGTGCTTGCCTCTGTCCTGACTTATTCTTCAGGAGTTACTTAGTTCCATCCATTCAGGGATCTCACGCGTTCCTTTGTACAAAAGTGCCAATCTGCACTTATGTTGCTCCATGTGTGGTCACGGAGATGAGCAAGTAAGAGGAGATAGAGTCTCTGTCCTCATGGGGCACACAGACTTGCTTGAGATAAGATGTGCTCGGGGGACAGGGATGCCTGGCAAATGCAGAAAGACCTATCCAGATAGCATCACGTGAGGCCAGGTGTGCAGTGGAGCACGAGAAGCCTGGGCCCACCACCTGCAGAACTCAGAGGCTACGGGCAAGTTGTTGGAAAAGCCACTCACTCTGTAGCTCAGCTTCTTCCTCTACAACACGAGCATAGCATCTGCTTTGCGGGTTGTGTGTTATGAAGCAAAATGATGTGTGTTTGTTTCCTCTGAAAGAGGACAGTAACATGTAATTGGCATTGTTGCTATAAAAATCAGTGGCATTATAATGAAGCACTCAGCACACAGTAGGTTTTTAGGACAGGATGTCATTACCCAAGGTGGATAATAAGCAAGAGCTGAGAGTGCAGCAGAGAGGAGGAGGGTCCACATGAATAAAGGAATCGGTGGATTCTTGCGTCACCTGGAGTCCTGACCGCAGGGCTCATGACTGCTGACTCTTGGTCCCTTCTGCAGTCACATCCATCTCTCCCCTACCGTCTCTGAACATCTCGGTGCCCCACTTGGCTCCCCATTGACCATTTCCTTTCTCTTCTGTCTCTGCAGCACCCTCAATAACAACAACATCAGCCGCATCCTGGTCACCAGCTTCAACCACATGCCGAAGATTCGAACCCTGTGAGTAAAGGTCCCCGCTCCTCCCCACCCACTCCCTACCTTGCCACAGTGCAGCCCCTGCACTGGTGATAACGCTGCCATTCCAGCTGCGCACGCAGGCCCCATATCCAGATGCTGCCTTCTGCTGCTAATTGAGGGGTGAGTTGGTGAGCAAGGGCCGAGGCAGGGAAGGTCCCGGTGCCATCTGAGGTTCTGAACCGCCGTCTGTACCAGGCAGGCTCGTTTCTCACCCTGAGCCTGGAGGATTCCTCCTGTATTGTGTTTGTTGAGTTTTCCACCTTGAGAGAAAGATTTGTTTTAGTTGTGATAGAACTGTGACTTAGTGATTCACCACCGGCCTAGCTAACGTCACCTACCACTGGCAGCTCTGTTGTACTGCCAAGGGTCGTGATTGCTTTCTTTTCTGAGAATGGTGGGAGAGAGGGAGTCTTTGTCTTTCTTTCTATCCCACCAAGGCTCCACCTACCACATTCCCCTGCTCACCTGCTCCCTGGATTAGAGTCTGATATTGGGATGCACTGACTTGGTTCATATTTATCTTTAAGGTTTGGGGTGGGCCAAAGCCTTCCAGGATGTGTACTCAGGAAGCAAATCTCCCCGTGATGCCCTGATTACATGGGGAGTTCCCCTCAACTCTCAGCCAGAAACACCTCTGTAGTTTTCTCTGCAGAGGGGCTCAGTTGCCCTTTCCAAAGAAGCCAGGCTGGATGCATGTCCTGTGTGGGTGGAGCCTTGCGTGTCTGTGTGACAGTAGCAGGGGAGGCCCAGCTCCTGGGGGCTTTCAGCCAAATACATTTAGGATTCAGAAAAGAGCTAGAATTCCTGCTGGGACATTTATTATCTCAGTGACCTGAGTTTCCTCCTCTATAAATAGGGGCGATGGTGCAGATCAGATGAAATTAGATATGTACAGTGCCTGGCACATGGTAGATAATAAATAATATTGATTATAACATTATTCTCATCACACTGTTTATCCTGAAATCTGGATTGAATCTTCCAAGCAACCAGCTTATCTTTGCCCCCCTAATCAATGTGGAATATATAAGATTTCGAAATCCATAGAGCAGTAGGTCCGAGAGTGGGTCCCTTAGACTAGTAGCATCCACATCACCTGGAACTTGTTACAAAAGCCCATCTCCAGAATCAGGTTCACAGTGGACAACGCCCAGCCATCTGCTTGGGACAAGCCCTCCAGGAGATGTTAATGCTCACGTACTCTGAGAGCACTGCATTCATGAGAAAGTGACCTTATGAGGAGGCCAGGATAAAGCAAAGAGTAGCAAAGCAATTTTTAAGGAAGCAATGGCGGAGCCCCTAAGAAGGAGCAAGTTTGGAGTCGGGCTGACCTATGCTGCAGTACAATCTCTGCCACTTGCTTTGGGCGCATTTCTTCATCTCTCTGGGCTTCAAGGAAAGTGAGTTAATGAATGCTTATGAGAATTAAATGCACGTTAACACCGAAAGTATTTGGCACATGTTGCGCATGCAACAAATACTAGTTATTATAAAGCAGAGCCCAGCTTCTATCTTTTCTCCCCAAATTCTTCCTTGGATCCTGATCAAACCACAACGGAGCAGGGAAGGTAACCCAGGGCTCCTAGGTGAGAAGCCAGAAGTGACTGTCAGGATGCTGGGCCAGTATCCCCCAGACAAGAGGGTGCCCAGAAGAAACGGGCCTCTCACCTGCAGAGAGCAGCACCTGGCTCCCTTAGAGTCTTCTCTGATGTCCACCCCCCTCTTTGTTATTTTCAGTTGAGGAGGCAGGCTGGCTCCCGGGGCATTGGGGGAAGTGGTTGGGCTTGGATCGTAGGTGCTTTGTTTGGGGTACATTGGGGAGGGGAAGAGGGCAGGAGGGTTTTATCTTCTCGTTTCTGTTGTCATTCTTCTCTGTGGTCCTGAACATTCATCTAATGAGTTCAGATCAATCAATCAATCTTGTCTGTTCTCTTTGCTCCCTGCCGGCTGCCATTTTCTCTTTAGTTTAATTTCAGAGATGGCTCTGTATGGAACTCCCTGGAGATGAACTGACTAATCCCCCTTCACTGTAATTAAAGTGTTGAGGGTGGCGGGGGGGGGGCACTGGTCATGGTGGAGAAGGAGGGAGGAGGAGAGAGGAAGTCATAAATGGGATTTCCAAAGGAAAGCTTTTATATTGAATTCAGAAAGTCACATTTTATAGAAAATGAACACTGACCCTCTCTAAAAGGATTTGCTGGAAATTTAATTTAGCGTCTGTGGCTAAAAGGCACCTTCTGTAAATTGGCATTTGCATTCATTCACCTTATGTTCTGTAAAGGTGGTTTCGTCAACATAGAATACGATGTGTCCATCAGCCAAAGACTGCAGAACAGCACGCAGCAACCACCTAGCCGCCTGGTGCCTTGGCATGTAAATAGGACACTATGGCCTTGGACAGGCAGGGTGTGGGCTGAGAAGAGACCAAAGTATATATGTAGTCTCCTCTAAACCTCAATAATGCCAAACAGTTCTGCAGTGGTGTACTGTGTGCCAGGCCTGGTGCTAAGCACTTCCCATGAATCATTTCAGTTCTTACAACCATCCTAGAAAGGAGGCATAGTGGTGATGCCTGGAATCCCAGTACTTGGGAGGCTGAGACAGAAGGGTCACAGGTTTAAGGCCAGCCTCAGCAACTTAGAAAGACCCTGTTTCAAAAATAAAAAATAGAAAGGGCCAGGGGAGTAGCTCGAAGGTAGAATGCCCCCTGGGTTCAATCCCCAGTATGAAAAGAAAAGAAAAGAAAAGAAAAAAGAAAAGAAAAGAAAGGAAAGGAAAGGAAAGGAAAGGAAAGGAAGGAAAAAAAGAAAAGTAAGAGGCACCCCAGTACCACAAAATGAAAAGAACTTCCCCATCTTACAGATAATGAGGTCCATAGTTAAATCGTTGTCTAAAGTCAAAGTCCAGAAGCACAGAGCCAAAATCAGATTTGCGCTATTTGCCATCTGAGCCTGAGCTCATGCCATTCAGCAGGAACAAAAGCAGAATTATGGGTGAGCAGTGAGAGGAGAGGCCAGAGCTTCCACAGGGCCCAGGAGCCAACGGAGGCTGCTGTCCCCACGCCATCACTTTCACAACCCACCAGAGTTTTTAAAAGCATTTAAAATAATTTCCTTTCTCACTTATGAGGGTTAGAATACTCCTGGCAGTGTCCAAGCTCAAGTTTCATATTGTGGTTATTTTTCCTTTAATAGTAGTATCTGGGGTGGTATTGTTCAAGGTGACCTCCCAAACATGATGTAATAGGTGCCTTGCAAAAATCCACCCAGCTTGACTCTTCTCACATTTCTGGTGAATAAAAGTTCTAGAGGCGAGAACTGAGCCTGCCCACTGCCTGGGCTTTGTATATGGCACTAGAGATTGAACCCAGGGGCATCCTACCTCTGAGCTACACTCCCAGTACTTGGTAGGCTGAGATAGGAGGATCTCAGGTTCAAGGCATTCTGCCTCTGAGCTACACTCCCAATCCTATTTTATTTTTTATTTTGAAACAGGATCTCACTAAGTTGCTAAGGCTGGCCTCAAACCTGTGATCCGTCTGTCTCAGCCTCCCAAGTACCAGGATCACAGGCGTGTGCCACCACGCCTGGCTTGGGCTTTGTGTGGCTTCCACATCAGTGTCGGTCACCCTTTTCTGTATAGAACTCCCTGGAGATGAGCTCTGGAGAGGAGAAATTCCTAAGAAGATGGACAGAGGGATTGGAACCTCCATAGCAAGGTTAAGAAGACCGGTAGCTTATTTCTGCCCGGCCAAGACTGAGAAAGACCAGCCCGTATCACCTTCCAAAAGGGAAACTCTGACACTTTGCTTATCCCAGAAATTAATCAGCTCGGCAAGGCCCTGACTTACCCCAGCCTCATTTCTGTTGTTCCGTTGATCTCTTAGCCTCGATTGGAACTGACGGGAACTTCACATTGATCCGCATGGGGACCTCTGCATATTCCTCAGAGTGAATCCCTGTGGCCTTAACATCCATCCCTCCTGCCAAACAGGGCAACTGCCTTTTCACACAGAAGCCAGGCTAATTAAGTTGTTGTTATTCTCCTGGCACACAGAAAAGCCCCACAGCTCAGCCTGCCCTGTCTCCACCTTGTCCTCCACCACCCATGGTGACCATTTCCCTAGGCAATGCTGATACCCGGTGGAAGCTTGCTGGCCCTGGAATTCCCTCCTCTCCTTCCTGTTTTCTAGAATATAGTCACCAGCAGACAGTGGACCACATGCTTCCCTCTGCCCTGGGCACAAAGGGATCCTGCTCACTGAATAAACAGAGGTCTCCCCACTGTCTTAGGACTTTGGCTCTCCACCCCTTCCTGAGTCCATCCAGGCTAAGAGGAAGCCCTGCTGGCTTCAGCTCAGAAGGTCTGACTTTGGAACTCAAAGGGGAAAATGTCTTGGATCCCATATAGTCATGGTGTCTAGAACCAAGGAGCTTCTGAAAGTGTATTCTTTTTTTTTTTTTTTTTTTTTTGCAGAACCGGGGATTGAACCCAGGGGTGTTCTACCTCCGAGCTACATCCCCGGCCCTATTTTTTATCCTTTATTTTGAAACCGGGTCTCACGAAGTTGTGGAGGGCCTCACTAAGTAGCTGGGGCTGGCCACAAACCCGGATCCTCCGGTATTAGCCTCCCAAGTACTGGGATTACAAGCGTGCGCCACCATGTCCAGCTTCTGAAAGTGTATTTGACTTCCTGCAAAATACAAAAAGAAAATGACATCAGGATTGATAATTTTTAAAACAAAATCATAAAAACCTGTACATTTTTTTGAGGGGGAGCTATGGATTAAACCCAGGGGTGTTCTACCTCCAAGCTATACTTCCAGCCCTATTTTATTTTTCATTTTAAAACAGGGTCTCACTAAGTTGCTGAGGGCCTCACTAAGTTGCTAAGGCTGGGCTTGAACCTGTGATCCTCCTGTCTCAGGCTCCCAAGTACTGGTATTACAAGCGTGCACCACTATACCTGATTGTACACATTTTTTTAGCAGAAAAAATTACATTTCACATGGGGTCTGTCTGAAATGATGGGGTTCGGTCAGCCCAGCTCCCCCTGGCTCTGGTCTGCTGGGGGTTCCTGCCCACACAGTGGCAGGAAGACTCTGTCAGCATGCAGCCAGAGCCAGCTGCACCTGGCCAGTGTTTGGCGATGTTGACTTATGCTGAGTGGAGTGTGGTCAAGAGCCCTTCAGTGCTCCCATTATAGGCAAAGAGGTCACCCAGGTCACTCCTTTGGGCTGCCACTCAGTATTAACAGGCTTGACACAGAGCTCTTGAAAGTCCCAAGATAACTGCCGACTGATTCGCAGGATTAGGCATTTGACTTTAGCATCAGAAACCCAAGTCTGATGTTGCTACAACTCACCCACCACCACTTTGAATGGCCTTGCGGTGTAGGGAATATGGACGTTGGAAACCCTGATAGAGAGGACTTGAGGAAGAACCTGTGGGTACCCCTGGATATCCTTAGTTTGCCTCCCAACCCTTGGGAAGGAAGATAGAGTCGTTTAACCAGTTGAGATTCCCCCCTACAAGTACAGTAGGCAGATCTCTCTAGGGAATATTATTCACTCAAGGGCAAGAAATTGATCTGGAATCACAGCTCTCAGAGGAGAAAAGCCAGAGTCCTGCAACTGGTTAGGAAATCTTCTTAGAGGCCCCCAAATCCGTGAGAAGAGCAAATGCACCAGGTGGAAGTGAACTTGGCCAGGAAAGGGAGGAGAGCGCTCTGGATCTCCACGTCTGGCATGAACAACACCTTACTTAATGGGAGGATTCAGAGGCGTTATCTCTCAGAAAGTCCCCTTCCCTCTGTGCCTACTCAGCCTGTCTAGTGTGCACCAGTGGTATTGGTGTCAGGCCCACTGACATTTCACACAGTGGGCTCATAAACGGTATGTAGGGAGGGAATGAAGGAGGAGAATCAACAGGTAAAGGAAACAGCCGACCTCAGCCGCAGTGCCACCCCAGACGGGGCCATTGAGGTTGCGAAGCCAGCTGTAAGTTCTGCTGGCTCAGGTACTGAAATTTGCAAGGGTAACCCCTTCGTAAGTTTGACCTGACTCAGGATTGTCACTCTAATAATGTCACTTTCCCTCTCTGATGAGCTGAGGTTTGCTTGTATTGGAAAGAAAAGAGTAGAATTGCTATTAAGAAATGGAAATTGCTCTGAACCCCCAGGGCATCCATTGGATGTGGCCTACATGTGCAGACAATTTGTGGCTTGGCAATAAAAGGGCCAAGAATTCTGTTTTTCAAGAGTACAGAAGGAAATGCTTCCCTGGGCCATAAGAATGACCACACTAGGGACGGGGGAGCAGAGGTTTGGTCCGCCCTGGTTAGCCAAGGGAACCGCCTCCTTTCACTATGTGACACATCTTCTTTCTGTTCCTCCTTCTCCCAGGCGCCTCCACTCCAACCACCTGTACTGTGACTGCCACCTGGCCTGGCTCTCGGATTGGCTGCGACAGCGGAGGACGATTGGCCAGTTCACGCTCTGCATGGCTCCTGTCCATCTGAGAGGCTTCAATGTGGCAGACGTGCAGAAGAAGGAGTACGTGTGTCCAGGTGAGGCTGTTCCACCTGCTGTCCCCTCCTGTGTTACGACTGAACCACCCATGAGCTCTTTCTACCAAGGCTCTGATCTTGAACGCAGACCCCAGCACAGAGCTTGGTGTGGAAGGAACCCCAAAGGTTGCCCCCAAGCACACAGTAGTCACTGGAAGATTCCTGGGGTTCCTCAAGGGTTCAAAGAAAGAAGGTCTTGACAGCTGGTAATGGAAAATGCTGAAAGAACTCGTGAATCACTTTCTGTTAAGCCCCATAGACCAGTGATGCTGGGAAACCTAACATTTGTTGAGCCTCAAGTCATATGGAAATGGGTATAATGGAGGTGTTTCAGCATTTGCCATACAAGTTGCTGTCATTCAAATGTTTGCAGAAATTGAGAGACAGGACTCCGTAGGCTGCGGAGTCACCCTGCCTGGCTGAAAGTCCTAGCCCTGCCCCAGCTAGCAAGTGGCTTTGGCAAGTTACCACTCATCCACAAAGTAGAAATAATCATAGTGCATCACTCAAAGGGTGGGTTGGAGGATTAAGTGAAATAATGCATATAAAGCACTTAGCATAACACATAGCACTTGGTAAGAGCTACATAAGTGGAGCTTAATTAGTTTAGTGGGCCCACAAAATGTGCTGAGCAAACAGAAGAGTTTGATCTGTGGATAATAGAAGTGTAATAGAAACACAGATTGCCTCCGCAGCCCACAAAACCCAACTGTAGAGACATGACACTGAAGGCAGCTCACATCCCTGAGATGGGAGGTTGCTAGTGACACAGTTCTTCCTAGAACACTTAGCCTCTAAACCAGATCCTCTGTGTTGCTTGATTGGTTGTTTTTACTTTTTGTTGACATCTACTTCCACTGACTTTTCCCTTTTCTAGTGCAAAGTAGTAGAACTAATCCCATGATTTTCCTAAAAAAAAAAAAAGAAAGAAAGAAAGGAAAATATCCAGTTGAGGAGTTTTCTAAAGAGGTATACAAATTTGGATGAACCCATGAACCCAATCCTGGGATTGGAATCCAGGGGCCTCTAAAGGCTGAGCTGGGAAAACTGGCGTGCAGGGAGGAGTAGGACCTCAGGGAGCTGTGCTTGTATTTCTCCTCCTCTTTCTCAATCTTGCTCACTTTCAGTACTGAGGTTTACTGAGCCCGGTCTGTGCTACCAGACTCCAATATGGCCAGGAGTGCAGGCCCTGTCTGTTCTTAGACTACATTTGCACTATGCAAGAATTCCCTTGAATTTAGCTTCATCTTCCTCTCTGCTGTCACATTATTAGTTCATCATGTTATTTATTCTCCAAAAACATTTTAACATGTCTCTGAGCAGCACCTCAATAACTTCCTGTAGACACCCACTTAGAAATCACTTCCCGTGAAACACGTATAATAAAACCGTTTATCACACAGGCACCATATTCAAATACAGTGACTATAATTACAGTAATTATTACAGAAAGGGTGCAATATTGGCATAAGTGCCAGTAAAAGAAATAATTATAGAGTGCAGGAGTCATTCAAGAGCTAGGGAGAAAAACTAATTAGAGAGAATGTTAAAACACATCATTATAGGTGGATGCCAAGTTTAATGCTGTGTATGACCATGAATGCCACTTCGTCATGAACACACCTTCCCATCCAGAGTGTTGGATCCAGCAGCAGGCAGGATCCAAAGTCCATGGGAGTAAGGCAGTTCCTCTTAGGTCTTAGAAATATGAATGCCCCAAATCTCCCTCCTTTGGAAAGTCTAAATCCAGCAGGTGGATCTCAGTTACATAGGAGCATCCCCTTCACCTTCCCTGTTGACAAAAGTTGGCCATTGCTTGTGATGGTCCCTGAAACTTCTAACATGAAGCCAGTTGTCTTTGAGGGCATGAGAGTTTACCCAAAGATTCTAGACGTCATTGTGCTATTAACCTCCACCTTCTCACCTGCAGTACAACTTTGGGACAGCGACATATTGTGACCCCTATGTGTGAGGGATTCATTAAATGCTTCGCCAGACTCTCATGATTTAAAAACTAGAATGGTGCAAGGGGACACTTTTGAAAAGGTGAAAGTTCATAACAACAGTCTAGGGGAACAGGTGCATTGACCATCCCTGACGGATAAACCACCATCATCATTAGTGGAGTAGGAGGAGCATACCCCCCAAAATGCTGCCTCTCCCATAGTTGTTAAAGGTGATCTGTGAGCCAGGCGTGGTGGTGCACACTTGTAATCCCAGTACTTGGGAGGCTGAGACTAGAGGATCCCGGTTCGCGGCCGGCCTCAGCTACTTAGTGAGGCCCTCCGCAACTTAGTGAGACCCTGTTTTAAAATAAAGAATAAAAAATAGGACTGGGGTGGAGCTCAGAGGTAGAATGCCCCTGGGTTCAATCCCCAGTACTGCCAAAAAAAATAAAATAAAATAAATAAAGGTGATCTGTGAGACTGAACAAAAGGATGGCAGATGAGGCATTGTGGAGCAAGGTTGTCTGTGGCATGCAGTTAGAATGCCAGTGGTCCATCTGCAAGGCCCCAGAGGGGTCCAAAGAGAAGGGCTATGGTCACGTTCTGACCACCCCACACACACACCACCACGGAGGTGCCAGCGCCCAGCAAGACATCAGAAGGAGGGTCTTTTGTATGGACCTGATTATGGTTGTTTTAAACTGAAAACCCACAAATACTCCCCATCCAAGCTCTCCTCCTAACAGCTCACAGAGAGGGATTTTAGTCAAGTATGGAAGGACAAGAATTTCTCTTAAAAAATAGAGGTCATCTGCTCAGGAGAAAGAGAGGCATGGGGCACCAATTAAACCATCCCTGTGCGTAGCTTCATCTCAGGGGTCCCTGTCAAGCAAAGCTCCCTGGGCCTTAAGTGGCATCGAAAAATTCACCAAACACATGACTCCAGAGACAGGAAAGAGCTTTATCTCTCCCAGCCTGGGAAGGCCCTGGCTGCCCAAGTCCCTGATATCTCCTTTTGAATTAAAGCCAGCTATGTCAGCCGGGCCTCTTCTCCCCAGAAGCCTGGAGATGGGCTCCTTATCACTCCAGCTAACCCACAAATTTGTTAGAAGCACACTGGCAAAATGAATCTCCTCTATCAACTGTACCCTTCCGGATAAAGACATTTATTTTCTTCCTTTGGGGAGACAGTTAGGATTTTTTTTCACCAGGGTGGGGGAATAAACCTTTATTTTAGTTTTTATTAGTATGTTTTCTCTTATGAACCCTGACTACCTGGCTTCCTTCAGTGGCTGCTGAAAGGCTTTCTCCATCATCTCTCACTTTGAGGGGAAGGTTAGGGTCTGAGGGCTGGAAGAATCCATAGACCATGCTTCCTTCCTGTTGCCTGGATCAGACTGGAACTTTATCAGAGTTCATGATAATGGACCAGAGAAAAAGTTCATGTTCTGTGAGCTGCAAGGTCTTTTGTTTCGTTTTGTTTTTTCATCATCATCATCACCATCTAAAAGGTTTATTTGGGGGTCTAAAGCCCAGAATTTATTTTCCATGTGTTACTTTCCTTAATCTGAGAAAGCCTCTATCTGTCATAATTAGTAATTTCCAGCTATTAGTTAAATGTGTGACCTCCTGAATCAATCTCTGTAAATGTCTTTTAGCACATTGGTTTGTCTACCCACTTCCATCTATCTACCATGGCCTTGAATCTATGATATCTTTTCATAAAGGTATTTATCTTGTCTCCTAGTAATTAGGGCTCATATCTTATATTTTTCAGGTCCCCCCATGCCTAGAACAGTGCTTGATCCCAGTAGCCTCTCTATAAGCACTTCCTCATTTATTATTAAAAATGAAATATACTTATCTCCCTGGCAACAAGAAACTTTCCCCTTCTTCTTTTCTCTTTTTGTGTTTTAATTTGAGACTAGTTACTAAGTATAAAGATAATTAAGGTAAGCCATGACTAGCCACCCATCTCCTCAGGAGGTTTTAATTAAAACACCATAATTGAACATTGCAGGAATGAGATTATTAGGTTTATTTAGCCATTTCCAAAATTATCATGCCTCTGGTATTTAAATCACGTTCATTTATATTCTCGTCATAATTGCTGGGTCTCCATTGTCACTGCCGTCTGTTGTTGGCTTTTGAAAGGCCAGAGGCCATCAGGGAGGCTTAATTTGAATACTGGAATTAATTTATTGCTATATACTCGCAAGGCCATTGGATTTTTTTTCCTACTGTGCACTCTACTGGGTGATTTTTTTTTTTTTTTGGAAGACAGAAAGAAATAAATCTTAGAGTGTCAGCCATGGCTAGTGTAGCTTACACAGTCCATGTCTCGGCCCCTAAGCCTGCTCTTCCTGCTTCTTAAGATGCTAAGATCCTCCTGGTTTTCCATGTCATGCAGTAAAGAGAGGTATTTGGAGGTTCTTTCTGGCAGAGGAGACAGAAGAGCAAGCCCTGGACCAAACCTCAGAGCACTGTTGTTCTGCAGCCTTGTAGTCTCAGGCAGTTTTCTCAGCCTTCCTATGCTTCGATTTCTTCATCAGTGTATAATAATAGGACCCGGGTGGTGAGTTTTATGAGGATCAAGTGAGAATATACATACGTGGCAGTTAGCGCAGTACCAGGCACAGAGGGACCATCAGTAAACGTTAGCTGCTGTCCTGAGAATGGTGGCTATTCTTACTCGGCCACTACAGTGTCCTTGGCAAGTTATCTTCTGTTTCCTTGCCATCTCCACAGGCCTGTCTGGATGTGACATTCAGTGGTCTTGGTCCCATCTTCTGGGTGGACAAGTCAAGGCCTTGTGCTTTCAGCATGCTGATCATGCCCATTTGCTAGTTAGGAGAAGAGCAGAGGTGAGGCGCTGGCTGGGCGGGGCTCACTCCTTTCGTGGACCTGCCTCCTTCTCTCAGGACTGGATGAGTTAGCAGCCAGAGAGGCAGCGCCTCCATTCCCCAAGGCTCTGCTCTGCCCTCCCTCTGGGAGTCTTAGGAGACATCTGAAGACTGCGCATCCTAGTTCCCACCTTGTTTGGCATAGAGGTGACTTTAGCTCTGGATTGAGATTCCAGAAGTAAAGTAGTGATTAAGAAAGACCATAGAAGGGAGACCCGTGCTGAAACCACATCCCCATCTCCCTCTGCTAGATGAGAACATCCTTCTACCTCCATGGAGCAGCATTTTAGTCCCACTGAAAGAGTTCTAAGAACACATAGGTCGGCCCTTATTTAAAAACAGAGAAGCAAAGAGCAAGTCCGCATGTGCTTCTTAATTGGTTACAGAACATCTTAGAAAGCAGATTACAGGGGTTCTATGGACTAGTCCATTAAGATGCTCAATTTAGCCAGGCACAATGGCACACACCTGCAATCCCAGTGCTTGGGAAGCTGAGACATGAGAATTGCAGGTCTGAGGCCAGCCTTAGCAACTTAGTAAGACCCTCAACAACTTAGCAAGACCCTGTTTCAAAATAATAAAAGAAAATAAGGCTGGGGGTGTGGCTTGAAGGTAGAATGCCCCTGGGTTCAATCCCTAATACAAAAGGAAGGAAGGAAGGAAGGAAGGAAGGAAGGAAGGAAGGAAGGAAGGAAGGAAAGAGATGCTGGATTTAAGGCCACTTTCTTTGCCAGTAGACAGGCTCACTCAAGGGCAATGTGCATCCGTGGGACCCCCATAAGAATGTGTTATCCATGAGGAGCCACACGTGCACACAGGCAGGTACATATCTAGATATTCTTCTTGTCAATGATATGTAGAGAGATTCCTTCTATCCCAATATGAAAACTGTTCTCATTCCTCTCTGCTTCCCAGCTTATCACGCTATAATTTGCTGGGTGGAAAGGTAGGTGTTTCCTGGCTTTGTCCTCCCTAGAAATCCTCTGCCACTGGCTCCCTCAACATGTGTAGACATCAAAGGCTGGGAGGGATGGGTTTGGTGACATTTCACAGCAGAGGGTGTAGGACACCTCGATCCTGCAAGTGAGAGGTCCACGGGAAGCCACAGGTGACAGGGCAAAGGGGCTTTGCCAGCGCTAGGAACCGAGGTAGCAGGAAGTGAGCTTCAGGCAGGAAAGGCCCATCTTCCATGACCACCCCATCTCCCCATTTGATGGGCACAGCACTCAGGACTCAGGGGGCCTTTCTCCAGGGCCCTTGCAGAAGGAGCATTTACCTCCGTAGCTTGAGGACATTCTGCCGGCTGTCACCTCTGCCGCTGTCACCTCTGTCAGGCTCGGGGCTAGTTTCATTCATGCATTCATCCTCCCGTTCAACCCCATTGTGATGATTCAGTACATGTTGTGTGTCGAGCCCTGTTTTAGGCACTGAAAATACAACAGTGGTTAAGACCAAAAAAGTTGCTACCCTTATAGAATTTACATTCTAATCTCAATCTATCCAGAGGCAGAAAGCAGCAGGGCAGAGCTCCCGAGGCCCGTAGGGAAATGGGCTTAGTCCATCGGGCATTGATCAAGGGAAAATGCTTCCGAGAAAGGGAACCTGTCTTTCACCCTCACTTGAAACCTGAAGTGTTGTTTAAACAAGAAGGCAGAGTCCTCACCTAGCATGAATGCCTGCCTGGGGAGCTGCCATCCCAGGGTGCTGACAGAGGCTATAATTACCGTTGTTTCTCTGCATAATTAAAGGTGTTGTTAGTGACCTGGTTAAGGAATCTTTTTCAAAGGCTTTTCTGCCTTGACAACATCCCTTGAAATGTGTGCACACACTGCCAACGAAATCAGAGCCACCTGCGAAAGCCCCACAGTCCCCAGGGGAACTGGAGGCTGCAACCGGGTCTGATTTAAAATAGGATCCATTTCAACACCAAAACCAGAAGGGGCACCTTTGAAAACCACTCCACGCCAGAACTTCCTCTTGCCAATAGGAACCCTTGAAGGTGATGTCTTTCTTCCCCCCTTTCCAACACACCCCATCCAAGTAATACTTTGACAGATCCGAAGGGGTCTGCCCTGCGATCCCTCTGCCCAAGTGGATGGGAGTCAAGGGCTAGGGCTGCAGTCCTGACGTTCCCCACCAGGAAGCTGTCCAGGTGTGGCACTTCTCCCTGGCTTGGTCACTACATCCCCTTGATGTAGAAACCCAAGCGTGGCCATTTGCTCTGGGGAATACTGTCTGCACTTCAAAAGCCTTGAGTTCTGAGGGCACCCGCTCATGGCCTCCCTCAGGTGTGGGTGATGGGGTGGGAGCCCTTTACACCGAAGCTCCTCTTTGTGCCAGAAGAGAGATGAAACAGAGGAGGAACAGCTGTGGTTGCGTGTCTTGCTTGTTTGATCCGTTCTTCGGCAGAATGGGAGCCGTCGATCTGTAGTCTCAGTAAACTCTCTAGCAGTCGGGCAACCTAAACTCCTAATTCACCATGATGGTAACAACAAAGCTCAGAGAAGGGTACTGTGACTTGCCCTAGGTCTTGCAGACAATTAGTAGCAGAGCAGTAACAATAACAATAAAAACTTACATTACTAGGTTCTTAATCTGTGCCATGAATTCTTCTAAATACTCTTCATGCATCAACTTCCTTCGCCTTCACAACAAAACCATGTTGTGAAATAAGTAGTGTGATTTTCCCCTTTTATGGATGGGGAAACTGAGGCACAGGAAAGTGAGACTGAAGCGGCAGAGCTGAGGTTCACGTGGAGGTGGCGGGGCCGCAGAGCCCACGCTCTCAGTGTGATACTGTCTGGTTCCTGCAGCTCCCCCAGGCTGGCTCTCTGTCTTGCTACTTTCTTAGAGGTGTCAGGGGCTTTACAGTTTGGAACAGAGCCAGTATCCCCCTCTCTCTAGGGGAATGTTCCAGTTGGGATTTTAGTGTAAATCGTCAGCCCCCTGGTATTTTCCATAGTCTTTAGTAGAGCCCCTCATGTGGCATTGGTGACTCTGAAGTCCTCATACCCTGGACAAGAATATTTTCTCAAACATCCCAGTTAAGAAGATGTTTTTAGGTTTTTGTTTTGTGTGGATGGATGAGGTCAAGGGCAGTAAGAGTCTCTGGTCATTAGGCTGGCACTTTCTGGGGAGAGAAACGTTTCAAATTAAGCTAGAGGTAGCAACTTGAGCTCCTACAGAAAAATCCCGCTTTGGGGCCATGGGCTTTATAGAACACAGAGAATGGGACCCTCCACTCTGACCCTCAGCATCCAGATGCGTGGTTGTCTGATTCACCCACTGGAGCCAGACTCACTCTGGCTTCGATTTCTCCTGTGAACAGAAGCCAAACCAAAAATCATTATTTCCCTGCAGACATCTTCTGTCTTTCATGTTTAATCTGCATCCAAGAGCCCCTAGCCAGAGATTCCATGTCAGAGCAGTGAGGGAATCCGCAGAGCTGGTCTGAGCTTGGTCTCAGCCTGTGGCCCTTTGTGCACAGGGAGATCTAGAAAGAGGTTGAAATGACCACTGCTGGCTGGAACAAAAAGGCGTGGCATGAGGTCTGGGGCCACTGGGTGGGCCTCCCTATTGGACCCTAATGTCTGCATTTGTAAAACGAGCCGTGTGTCTGAGATTCTGACCTCACTTTGAGGTAGTATTCAAAGCATGAAAATGTTTACAATGTCTTTAAAATATTTGTATGTATTTCTTGTATTTGGGATTTGAGGTGAACACCAGAGAAAGTCGTTAAGATTCTTGGGAATTCTTTGAAGCCTGAGTTAGGTCAGTAATGGATATGTGTATCTATGTTTGGCTTTCTAAATAAGCTCCTAGGGTGCCTTTTGCTTGGGGTTTTTATCACTTTACTTTAAATCTACACTGGTTCTCACCTCAAACAAAACGAAGAACTGACTTTAAAATATGTAGTAACTTATTTGCCTTTTTTCTAGAAAGATAAATTTTATTTGCATTTTCCCTGGACATAAAGTTCATTTGGAAATGGTTTAGGCTTCACTGTTGATAAATGTATTGACACTTTAACACCATCATTGCCCCAGATGGGGAAATCCCAACACCTTTTTTCTTCCACTTGGTTTTGACACCTCCAGTGACTTTATGCCCCTAGAGGAAGGATCAAAGTTGTGTCTACACTCAGCATCCAATCACCAGATCAAAGCCAGTGCCCCAGGGCATCATTCAGATGCTAAGCACCCTGAGAAAGTAGTCTAGTGTCTGCCCTTGGTCTTCCAGTGGCATACTGTCAGGTGCCATTGATTCCTAGGGCTCCTTTTTCTATGAAAGTCCAGGATGATAGAGTAACAGAGAGGAGAAACAACCCAGAAATAGTGGGGTCAAGGCCAGAACCTCTCCTGTGTCTCCCAGGTGAGGGGAGGTCAGTTGGTGATAATTTGTCGGAGGGCTTATCAGGTAAGGTACATCCTTGGGAAGCTGGTTACGGGACTTGGATGCCCAGGCAGCTCCTGACACCAGCAGGAGTTGACCCTTGTGTTTTGACCCCACAGGTCCCCATTCAGAGGCTCCATCCTGCAACGCCAACTCACTCTCCTGCCCATCCAGCTGCACCTGCAGTAATAACATTGTGGACTGTCGAGGAAAGGGCTTGACTGAGATTCCTGCCAACCTGCCGGAGAGCATCGTGGAAATGTAAGTGCCCCACTGTTTACCCTCCCCCCTGAGCCTGGCAAGTCCCCCTCTAGGTTATCAGTGTGTGGACTGACTATTAAAAGCACTCAGGAATTTCTTCTCTATCCTTCTAGGCTTTGCCAGGTATGTTAGCTCAGTGCTCAAGAGCATAGACTCCAGAACAGAGTCAACAAGCTACAGCCCACAAGCCAAATATACCCACCACCTATTTTTATTAATACAGTTTTATTGGAACACATCCACACCCATTTGTTTATGTACTGTCTATGTCTGCTCCTGAATGGCAGTCCTGAGTAGTTGCGACAGAGAACTGTATGGCTCACAAAGCCTAAAATGTGTTCTCTCTGGTCCTTTCCAGTAAGTTCATCAGTCCCTGCCCCAGAGCCACACTGTGTTTATATCCTGGTTCTCCTGTTTACTATCTATAGGTACTATAGGTACCTGTAGGTACCATATCTATAGGTTCGGTAGCTGCTTTCTTTTATCTTCAGTTTTCTCACCTATAGTAACATGGTAATTACAGTATTACACCTCAGTGGGCCATTGTGAAAACCAAATAAAATAATGGATGTGACGCACTTAACGCCATCCTGAGGCATGGAAAGTGTTCATAAAATGGTGTTGGTGGAGATGGAGGAATGTGCACAGGTGAGGAGCCGTTGTCATAGCCACCACTGCCAGAGAAGGGGGCTCGCCTCTTAACCACTTCAGATCAGATTTTTGTTCTCTGGATTAGATCACATAATGAGACAAGATTGCACACCTCTATGTGTATGTACTGACGTCAAAAATTTCAGTAAAATTTGTTCACATGGTGCAGACTTGTCCACTCATCATCCCTCATCCCTTAGAAATCGGCCAGCGACTTATTCTGGAAACAGTAGTGTGTCGGTCAGCATTGCCCTCAAGATCATTCTGTCAGCCAGCACTGTCCTCAAGATCATTCTTTAAATGACCATGGTTGTTTTCACTATCTTCACCTTTATATGGCTTTACCGAACACATCATTATATGGAACCCTTCTCCTGAAAACATCATTACATAAAATTCCTCCAGGTAAAAGATAGGCATTTCTCTCGCCTCTCGGCCTCTCACCTCCTCCCCTCCCCTGCCCTCCCCCTGTGCCTCCCCTTCCACTCCCAGCTCATTCCAGGAGAGGGCTCATTGACGCTTCCATTCATCCGTGTATCCATTCAGCAAATATCTACCATGAGCCTACTGTGTTGCAGTCATTGGTCTATGCTTGGGGAGACAGTAGTCAACAAAATAGATGCAATCTCTGCCTTAATGATGCTTGCATTCTGAAGGGGGAAAATAAACAATCAACAAAGTAAAGTAAATGATATAATATGTTGGAAGGTGCTGGGTTCTATGGAGAAAAATGAAGCAAGGAAAGGACTTCAAGTAAGTGAGATAAAAGACTATGGCTATCAGGGGGAAGAGTGTAATAGGTAGAAGGGACAGCATATGCACAGGCCCTGAGGTGGCCAGTGTGGCTGTCACGGGTGAATGAAAGGGAAGGTAGTGGTGGTGAGGCCAAGAGGTAGTGAGAGGCCAGATCATGGGCATTTTAAGGGCTTTGGTTTTAACTCCAGTTGAGATGGGAAGAAACATATGCGCTATAGCAGTGAAGTCCTACTTTCCTCTTTCTTCATCTACTTCACAGGCTTTTTCTGACTCCTTTTAAGTTTCTCTTTTCCAGCCCCAGTGGGCACAATCCATGCCTCCACACCCTCCCGGTAAGGAGTCCTCTTTACCTGCCATCCATAGCTTCTGTGTCGGTGGCCCCCATTCTCTCAGCCCTCGATCATCCTTTCCTGTTCCCTTCCAGTTTCACTGGAGCTCTGCCACGCCTTTGGGCCATGTGCTCGGCGCCCTCCCTCTCTGGAACTCTGAGACCTCCCGCCTCCCCTTTTGATCCCTTTCTCGCATCATTTCTCCCTCTCCTGTTCTTGCTGTCTCCTCTTTCTGGCTGTTTCTCCTTCATCATTTTCTCCCTCCCTCGATTCACCTTCCCTTTTCTCTCCCTGTCCCCACCCCAATCTTCCCACCCCATTTCCCGCCCTCATTATTTTTTCTCTATTCAGCTAACCCTGTGCTCCCCTTTCCTCTTCATCCTCCCCAGGTGGGGGCCCTGGCCCTCCCTGGCTGTTCAGGACAGAATTGCTGCCAGCCCTCATCTCACTGCAGTCAGTCCCATGCCCTGCCCCGCCTTATTTCTTTCTTTTTCTGTAGCCAGGTTTTATCTTCTGTCTTTGGCAGACACAGATCTTCCCCTTGGCCAGGTTCCAAAACCATAGTCTTTGGAAGAGGCCAGTCTAGGTCACAGGCTATGGCCAACAGCCCCTACTACAGCCCTGGGCCTGCACACCTTCCTCTCCTGCTCCCCACAACCTGGGACTCACAACTCGGGACTCCAGGAGAGAGAAATTGCAGATGTCCACATTAGATGTCTGACCTGCAGGCCAGACCACACCTGTGTGGTTGGGCTCACATCTGCAGATTGAATTATAAAAGAGACATTGATGAGCTTGAGTAGTAATGGCCAAAAGGTTATCTGATTAGTAGTGACTTTTTCCCCAATGTGAGATTAAGTGAGAAAGTCAATGCGATATTATACTGTTGAGCAAAAATATTCAATTTAAGTCGGGTGTGGTGGCACACGCTTGTAATCCCAGTACTTGGGAGGCTGAGATGGGAGGATCCAGGTTCGCAGCCAGCCTCAGCTACTTAGCGAGGCCCTCCGCAACTTAGTGAGATTGAGACCCTGTTTCACAATAAAAAAATAAAAAATAGGGCTGGGGGTGTAGCTCAGAGGTAGAATGCCCCTGGGTTCAATCCCCAATACCTAAAAAAAAAAAAATTCAACTTAAAGGAGTGTCCTCTAAGTTCCTGGTCTTCCTTATTCTGTTATGGTTGTTACTAAAAATGTTCTTTACTGTAATCCCAGTAATCCTGTACTGTTCTTTACTGTAATCCCAGTACTTGGGAAGCTGAGACAGGAGGACTGCAGGTTTGAGGCCACCCACATCAATTTAGCAAGGCCCTCAGCAACTTAATGAGACCCAGTTTCAAAATAGAAAATAAAATAAGGCTGGGGATAGAGCTCAGAGTTAGAATGCCCCTGGGTTCAATCCCCAGTACCCCCCCAACCCTGCAAAAAAAAAGTTCTGTATTTTACAAAATGATGACTACACAAGGCAGAGTAGGTGTGTGTGTGTCATATATGTGTAATCATGATAAAATTACAAATATATGTATATTATATAAGTTGCATTATATAATACACACTGAGAAATTGCCTTCATTGGCAAAATAAAAAGATTTGTAACCACTTCACCTATGAAATCCAAAAGTCTATGAATGACTGACCTAGCTAGAGTGTTTCCAAAAATAACAACCAGGTGGTTAAGAGTGTAGACCATGGACTTGGGCCGACCCACATTCCAGCTCTGGCCCTGCTGTGTAGCCATTGGCAAGCAACTCTTCTGAGCCTTGATTTCCTCACCTGAAACATGCAGAGGCTAATGATACCTTCTTCATGGTTCATATGAAAGTTAAATGAGCATATGTTGTCAAATGCTCAGCATTGTGCCTGGTACATAGGATGTACCCTGTTAGCAATGATTGTTGTTATTTTACAACCCTAACTATTACAGTGATTCCCACCACCTTCATTAGGGGTTACAGGCCACACCCTAAGAGCTGAAACTACCTGCACAAGAGAGTCCTCCATCAAGACAGGTCAGTTCTTTGAAAGGTTGTGTTTGAGAGAATAGGTTCTGGACAGAGCATGCCATAAGCCTTGTGGCTTGAACCTGGGAGTAGCTCATCTTCATGCAAATGTATGCAGACATGATAATAAGGCTGCCCCTGCTTATTGGGCACCCACAGTCTACCAGATGGATTGCACAGGACTTCTCTTGCTGTGCTTGCCTCATTCTCCTCCGTGATGAAATGAAGCTGAGAAATTAAAGCAGATGAAGCACAACTCTATGGTCGGGGAGGGTAATTGGAACAGTGTAAGAGAGGGAACTCGGGGGGAGGGAGAAGACCTGCTTCTTCCTAACAGCAACAAAGCCCGGGCCTGGGGACCTGTATGTTGGTCTAAAAGTCTCTAGAGAAGATAAAATGCAACCTCTTAGCAGAAAGAGACCAGCAGATGGGTGGAAAGAAGAGAAGGAAGGGAGCAGAGAGTTGGAACAGCAGGATGCAGCTCAGGAAGAATGGGAAGTGTCTGATTTATCATCCCAAAGACATCCAAGCTTGACTTTTCTTTATAATAGCAAGCATTCCGCCTCTTGCCCGCGACCATCTATATAATCCAGATTTGTACTTCCCCTCAGGAATGTTTGGCACTGTATCAGGCTCTCCACCCCCTCTTCTCAATCCTTAACTATTCATGATTCTGTTAGCCCAGTGAGCGGTCCTGCACCCCTCCCCCGACATTTGGAAGGAGTGCCCATCTCTCATGCAAAGCAACCTGGCAGGCTCTCTCTAATGTTCTCCAAAGCAGCTCAGAGGAGTGTGTGCTGGTCTCCTCGCATACCAGAGCCAATTCTGCTAAAAATAGCTTTCTTCCAGAGAACCCACAGCGAGATGGTTCACTGAAGATTTTCCTCGAAACTCAGCTCCCATCAAGGATACCGCTCATGCTCCTCCCTGATGTTTCTCTGAACTGGCTCCAGCCTCTAGCCAGGAGAGAATAGGGGAAGAGCCAGAGACCCCCCATTCTCCTCTGCTCTGTGGTCTTCTGACACCCTCCTGTGCCTTCAAAAGATCTGGAGGGACCATCTGTACTTGGAGCCCCATCCTAATCTCTGCTCCATCCCCTTCCGTTTTGGCTCTGAATCTCCACATGGTGTCCCACAGTGTCTCAGGTCTTCTGCTATGGAAGGTGAGTGTATGTGATGGAGAAAGACTGAAAATAGGTTTCAATGTCAAGTTGAAAGTGAAGCCTCTAGAAGGGAAACATAGCCTCAGTTTCTGCTGTCTCCCCTCACCCCCACATTTATCTGAGAGGAGGAGACAGCTGCTTAACAACAGCAAGTATTCTCTCCTTACACTGGTCACCAGGAGAGTTAAAAAAAAAAAGACAGAACCAAAAACAAACTAGCAAACAGAGCCAAAGAGCTAGAGTGCTCTAGAAGTCACAGACATCAGTGATTCTTAAATTTGGTGAGAGAGCCAGGTTTCTGAATAAGTGCCTGGGGAAGGAGGGAGAGAGGGGAAAGGTAGGAGAGAGGCTGATCAGGTAGCTGAACTATCTGAACAGAGCCCTGGGTCCGTAGTCCCACATTTGAAGCCTGGTTTTGCTACTGACTTTGGACACATTTTGTAACCTCTCATACTTCACTCAGTTTCCCCCTTTGCAAAATGGGGCATCATACCGACCTAGAGATTGTCCATGAGGACTAAAAAGCAGAACATGTGGACAGTTAGCCCCCTGTTTGGAAGCTTCTGAAAAATGAAATCTAAACAGCAAAAACTATGCATGTGTATACATGTGTGGTAGGATAATTTAGTCTCAAGTTCCTCTATTAGTCTTCATTTCTTCTAAGATAAAAAAAAAATTACAGTGCTGGGTATATAGCTCAATGGTAGAGCACTTGCCTAGCATGCATGAGGCTCTGGGTTCCATCCCTGACACCACCAAAAAAAAAAAAAAAAAAAAAAAAAAAAAATCCTCTGCTAGCTCTAGGCACGTGCATGTAATAAAAAGAGCAAATCTGGTCCTGTGTCTGTAGCTCTGCTTTCTGTAGGTGGTGCCAGGAGTTCTGCAGACAGCAGCTTAGGGATGGCTTGTGTCAGATTTACCCTCATTCCTCATCTTTGCTCTGGTTGGAGCATAGACTCTCAGTGCAGGAGTCTAGGGCTCACTATAAGAAGCCATGATGCAGGGCGTGATGGTGCATGCTTATGATCTCAGTACTTGGGAGGCTGAGACAGGAGAATTGCAGGTTAAAGGCGAACCTCAGCAACTTAGCGAGATCCTCAGCAACTTAGTGAGACCCTATTTCACAATAATAAAATAAAATGGGCTAGGGGTATAGCTCAGAGGTAGAATGCCCCTGGATTCAATTAAAAAAAAAACAACCAAAAGTCATAGTAAAGAAGGGAGAGGGCAGGAAAGGCTGCAGACGTTGGGCCTAGGGCACAACCTTGAAAAGGATCTTGTCCTCCACCTCTGTTTCAGGCACAGTGAACCTTAGCAACTGAGTTTTGGGGCTCTCACTTGTTGTCTGGTCTCCAACCATATGCAGGATGACTTAGAGAAAGATAAACATGGAATTTCCTTCCTTCAACACAGTCTGAACATCCTAACAAGAGTTCCCAAGGCAAGGGAAAACTAAGAGAGATGAGAAAGAGTTAAGAAACCACAAAGGGAGCCGGGCGTGGTGGCGCACGCTTGTAATCCCAGTACTTTGGGAGGCGGAGACCGGAGGATCCGGGTTCGCGGCCAGCCTCAGCTCTCTCTCTCTCTCTCTCTCTCTCTCTCTCTCTCTCTACCTAGTGAGGCCCTCCGCAACTTCGTGAGACCCGGTTTCAAAATAAAGTATAAAAAATAGGGCTGGGGGTGTAGC
>PVJS01000690.1:77481-119221 GCA_004027185.1 Glis glis | reverse complement strand
GCTCCTCCACCTGCTCCTCCACCTGCTCCTCCACCTGCTCCTCCACCTGCTCCTCCACCCGCTCCTCCACCTGCTCCTCCACCTGCTCCTCCACCTGCTCCTCCACCTGCTCCTCCACCTGCTCCTCCACCTGCTCCTCCACCTGCTCCTCCACCTGCTCCCCATGCCCAGTTCTGCCCCCACCTTGTGTGGCGACATTACCCTCACCCAGACTGTCCTGTCCACTGTTGTCTAGTCACATCCTAATTGTCGTCTAACACTCTGCTCCCATAGTGCTTCTTCTAAAGAGTATTTCAGATGGTTTCCACTCATTTTAATCATTGCTACCACACAATTAATCACTGATCACTCTCTAGTTTATGTTTAGTAATTTTATTTCCCACTTTAGTTGTAAATTTCTTGCTGCAGGATTCTTTCATTGAGTTCCTGCATTCCCCACGGAGCTCAGCATAATCTTGGCACATAATGTGTGCTCGATAAACCCTTCATTGATTTACTATCCCTTAATTTAACAAGCACTTATTGAATGAATAAATTGCTGGGCGAGTAAATCAAAGATCGACTCATTGATTGATCCCATTTATCGATTCATTTCAACACTGTGCTCAGTTCTCTGCACTCTTAATTTGAGAGGTGAGGGACACCAGTATTTTATTCCCTTCCTCCTCCAAACAATTCCTGGAATAGATTCCCATAAATAAACTCTAGGGTTCAAAATATGTCTTCAGTCACCTCCAGGTGCAATTATGGGGGGCAGGGCTTTAGTGTCTGAATGTTAATGACAGAGTCCCTACTCTGCTACCCAATGGTTTTTGCTTTGAAACATCAAGGATATGATATCAATCTCAATGAAAAGGTAAATTAAATCCTGGCACTCTTCCTAGAAGTGACACATTAGACACCAGATCATTTTTCTCTTTAAATAAAGAGAAGAATCATCTTTCAGAAGCCAGAACGAGTGGTGCTGCCAATCTGGACTCTGCTTAGTACAAACTGGTTTTTAAGGATTAAGTGAAAAATAAGAACACTATTATTCTTAGGGTGTTTTGAAGGGTTCAGTGTCTTTCAAACTGCACTGTCCTTTATTCAGTAAAGTCTGTGTTCTGCTAGAACTTCTCCCCTATTCTATTTAACCACTCACACTGTAGTATAAGTTCTTTTTTTTGCGGTACTGGGGATTGAACCCAGGGGCATTCTTCCTCTGAGCTACACCCCCGGCCCTATTTTTTATCCTTTATTTTGAAACCGGGTCTCACCAAGTTGCAGAGGGCCTCACTAAGTAGCTGAGGCTGGCCGCGAACTCGGATCTTCCGTCTCAGCCTCCCATGTACTGGGATTACAGGCGTGCGCCACCATGCCCGGCTTATAAATTCTTATATTCCCCCAAATCAATGTACTGAAGGCCTGTTCCCAGTACACCCCTGAATGTCACTGTTTGGGGAGATAAGGCCTTTGAAGAGGTGACTGAGTTAAAATGCAGCTTTTAGGGTAGGCATGTATGCAATCTGCCTTTATAGAGAGAGGAAAGCTGGAAACACACAGAGACTCCAGAGATGCGTGTGCACAGAGAAAAGACCAGAAGGCACAATCTGCAGGCCAAGGAGAGAGGCCTCAGGAGAAACCAGCCCTGCCAACACCTCCATCTTGGACTTCCAACCGTGAGACGGTACGTTTTTGTTGTTTGAGCCCTCCTGTCTGTGGCATTCATTATGGTAACTCCCGCTGGCTGTATTCATCTATACGTGTATGGATATATACATCTGTCTCCACCTGGACCGAGTTCCTTGAGAGCAGGGTGCAGCTTTCACTCAGATTTTGTGAGGTTTCACAAAAACATTGGTAATAATTGAACATGCACAGCGTCATGAAAATGAACTCGTAGCTTGTTTGACTAATTAGGAAGCTCCTTCTTGGAGTATATGTGGCCTATCTACCACGTGCTCAGTACTATTCTGAACATTCCAGTCGACACTAAGGTGAGTAAAACACAGACTCTGTCTCCAAGGAGAACACTTTGTACAACCATTGTGAAAAGTTTGCAATTTTTAAAGATTTTCTATTTTTATGTATGTATGTATATGTGTGCATATATATGTGTATATATATATGGTCACACACATGCATATATGTATTAGGTCAACATATAGCTTATGAGGGGGGAAGGAGTTGTGGTATATATGTTACAAAGCAATTTTTAAATTTTTCAAATAAAAACTTGAAAGAACTTCTGACTCCAAAGTTGTAGATTTAACTATTATGCTATACCACCTTGTGTAGAAGGAAGTTAATTTCTGCCATGCTTATAAAACCTATTCCTGCACACTAATTGGTCCACACTGTGTAGGTTGTTAAATACTTTGAATTTCACACCTATCACTATATGTGCTTATATTTCTGTAAAAAGTCTCCAAGGCATATTGTTCAGTGAAAAAAAAAACCCTAGGAAAGAATCATACAAGGATACACAGTGCATTGTTGTTAATGAGAGTCACCCTGGTGTGCAGTAGAACACCAGAGTTTATTTCCCTATCCAGCTGTGATTTTTGTACCTGTTGACCATTCTCTGCCATCTCCCTTCCCCTCCCCAGCTTCTGGTAACTACTGTTCTACTTTCTACTTCCAAGAGATCAGTTTGCCTCCACCCCACAAGTTATGAGAAGAAGTTGGTCGCTGCGTACAAAGCTACAGTTAGATAGGAGGAATAAGTTTTACTACACAATAAGGTAACTGCACTGTAGTTAACAACGATAATGTGATATGTTTCAGAATAGCTAGAAAAGAGGAGTTTGAATGTTGTCATCACAAAAAATGCTAAAATTTTCAGGTGATGGATATGCAGATTACTCATTATACACGTATTGAAACATCACAGTGTACCTCATAAAAATGCACAATTATTATGTGTCAGTTAAAAATTAAAAAAATGGGCAAAAGATAACTGGAAAATGCAAGTGTATTTACACAGATGCATTTATATTGATAGGTACACTAATCATTAACAGTGATTATCTCTGGGGTGGGAAAGGGTTGGCTTAAGTTTTTTTTTCACATTTTACTTCATACTATTTCTGGCATTTCATCATCTAGGAAAGCTTGGTGGGCTACCTCTCCTTTATCCTGTCTTCTCCTAAAGAGGCCCTGAAAATACATGTTAATAATACAGGAATAAGTAACCCCCAACCTCCTCTTTGCTTCCAGGAGGTGGGGTCAGGAGCCTGGTCCCTTCATGCCAAGACTTGACTAGCATTTGGGGTACAGAGTCTCAGCTTCTGGGGCTGGCGTGGGCTGCAGACAAACTCCTCAGAGTCAAGGCAGCAGACCTTCTATCCAAGTGAGAAATTGAAAGTTAGGGAAAGAAATAGGGTTTTGTCCAAAACAGGAGTGCAGTTGAGAGAACAAAGTCACAACTAGGTGGGCATGCGAGCTCACCTAGAACAGAATGGACAGCACCATCAGGCTGGGGGGTCCAGACTGGTCCACACCTGCCCTGGTCTAGACCATCTCAGGAACTGGAAAATCTAAGTGTGCAGGGCTCAGTTTAAAGACACAAGCCCCATAGGCGGAGGGAAACAGAGACGATGCCATTGTAAGTCTAGAACATAGACCCCTAAAGTTGGTGGTACCACCTCTGGAGGGGATGCTGGAATGATCCAGGGGTGGTAGTAGCCTCAGGTGCAATTAGGGTGCATTGAATAAAAATAAGGGGGTGGTGGTGGCATAGGGGGTGGGGCACTGAGTAATTTTTTTTTCTGAAAAGGGGGAAGTAATCCCATAAATTTGAGAATCTATGGAGAATCTAGAAAGACAGAAAATTGCATCCAGCAAGGCCAACTCTGGTAAGAAACAGTGGGGGCTAGCACAGGCTGGGGGTTCAAATCCCAGGGATCCAGAAAATCAGTCAACACATCACTGATGAGCAAAGGCCCTGAATTTTGAGTGACAGAGTCTTAATATCCACTGAGGATGGAGCATGGTCTTGACAGGCTTTCTAGAAAACACATTTCTGGCTATTTTTAACCAAAACATTATCTGGCCAGAGACCAGAGCTGGTCAGAAAAGGAAGGACACAAGGAAAGGAAACAGATAGGCTGGAGCAATTAGAGAAATTGATAGAAGCGGCCTCTGCTGGGTCTGACAGTGACCGTCAGAGTCACAACAGCCACCACTTACATATTACTTATTCTTATTACTTATTCATATTACTTATTACTTATACAGTGCCAAAGCATTGTGCAAAGCACCTCTCATATACCTTAATCCCTTAGCAAATCTAAGCAGTAGATATTATTATCTTGTTTTACAGATGAGATTCAACTACAGAGAGATTATCCTGCTCAAGGTCACGTAACCAATAAGCACGCGACATGTAAATTTCCCACCCCGTCTGACCCAACACTTGTGTTTGTAAATAAAGTTTTATTGGGACATAGCCAAGTGTGTGTGTTTGTGCTCTGTCTACAGCTGCGTTCACTCCACCATGGCAGAGGTGAATGGCTGTGACAGAGACCATATGTCACAACCTCTAAAATATTTACAATTTAGCCCTAATAGAAAAAAGGTTGCTGAGTCCTGATGGACCACCGAAGGCCCACACTCTCCACGATGCTGATGGTAGAGTTCAAAGATCTCTGCTTCCCTCATGTCTGCCCGGCTCTGGACTGTGTCCTGTGGCTTTTCTGGCCACCATCTCAGCCTACGGGCTGTCGTTGTCACTTCCACCCCAGTATGTGAACTTCTTATAACTGAAATTGGTAGAGTCTGGTGCTGGACCAAGGCTCAGGCATCCACGGCCAGTACTGTTGATGGTGATTGGAGGCCAGGTGGTAAATAAAAAACCTCATTGTTGGGATAAGGTAGCATTGGGAGCTGAAACTGATAGGTAGAAAGGTACAGGGTTCTGTGGGAGTTGACATAAGTTGGAGAAAAACAGAGATACTCTTTCAGAAGAGTGCAACAGGCCGGGCGTGGTGGCACATGCTTGTAATCCCAGTACTTTGGGGGGTGGAGACCAGAGGATCCGGGTTCACGGCCAGCCTCAGCTCTCTCTCTCTCTCTCTCTCTCTCTCTCTCTCTCCCTGTCTCTCTCCGTCTCTCTCTCTCTCTCTCTCTCTCTACTTAGTGAGGCCCTCCGCAACTTCGTGAGACCCGGTTTCAAAATAAAGGATATTAAAAAATAGGGCCGGGAGTGTGGCGCGGAGGTAGAACGTCCCTGGGTTCAATCCCCGGTACCGCAAAAAAAAAACAAAAAAACAAAAAAACAAAAAAACAAAAAAACAAAAGACGAGTGCAACAGAAAAGAGCAGTAAATAGGAAATGGGCTCTGGGATGCAGCAAGACGTTTTGCTAGAAGATCAATCATATGCCAAGAATCCAAGGAGCAAACAGCGAAAACAACCAGGCTCCCCATTGGCTTCCCCTGAGGAGGAGTCCCTTGGGCCAGTCTCGTGGTCCACCGTTGACAGCGGCTCTGACGAGGCGAAGATGATTAGCTCCTGCCTCGCCTCTCTTCTCATCCCCAGATGCGGACAAACTTGGTCTCGGGATGCAACACACAGCCACATCTTCCTTTCTCTCCTGGCGGCTTCTGCGGTCCTCCAAGGTTGCGCACAGATCAGCAGCTCTCAAACCCCGGGACCCTGGGTTGGTGACCTTAGTTCTCTTCTTGAGGACTGCGCATCGCAATGTCACAACACACCTAAAAGTACCAGAAAGTTCCTCCCTGCCCCCAGCATCCCCTGTTGTGTACGCATCTGACCTGTTTCCATTCTCTCCAAACTGTACTAGTGTTCCAGGGTCCTGCTTGGCCTCTTCCTTTTCCTTTTTTATTTTTCTTCTTCCAAATCGCATAGCAAAGCCCCCATGAATCTTCTATTCGCTCCACCTCCCATGTCCTCTTCAGTAAATAATTCAGGACAGAGGCAGAAAATGCCAAGGTCACTTCACAAAGAAAGGAGAACTCTGGAAGCCAAATAAATGAAAATAAACATGCTCTGCAGCCCCCCTAGCCTGGGACGTGGAGCCACGAGTCATGTTTTTATTTGTTCAGACTCTCTTGCATCAAACCAGATGCTTTCCAAATATTTAAAACTCGGCGATGGCCATATTCATGAATAATGTATTTCACAGAGATAACATTCTAGTCAACCATGTAGGGCAACGGTTTGGGGACCCCCAGTAGGAGAAAAGTGCCCACGACCAGACACAGTCAGCAGTCCCCTGTCACGTGTCGGATGGCACTTTTGTGGCACTGGGGACTGAACTCAGGGGCATTCTACCTCCGAGCTACACCCCCAGCCCTATTTTATTCTTTATTTTGAAACAGGGTCTCGCTAAGTTGCGGAGGGCCTCACTAAGTAGCTGAGGCTGGCCGCAAACCCGGATCCTCCTGTCTCAGCCTCCCAAGTACTGGGATTACAAGCGTGCGCCACCACGCCCAGCTCAGATGCCACTTCTGTAATGCAAATCGGAGCGGTGGCTCCAAGCACTATAATTTGAAAGGGAGGAGGGATATGCTAAGTCCTCAATACTCTTACTGAAAACAGAGAAAAGTCCCAGCAGTGTGGCTTAGAGAGCGGGAGTATTTATAGTGTGTAGGTTTGTGTTGATTAGGGGTCATGGTCAGTGTAGGTCAGCGTGCCATGCCATGTGGCTACAATGCATCCTGGTGGCCTGAGAATCATGACACTTAATTCTGGTGCTGCCTGGGGAATGCAGAAACGATGGGCAACTGCTGTGAGGGCTCCACAGATCTCCAGGGCTGGAAGTTGGCCCTTTGTTAGGAGAGTGAGAAGCAACCAGATCATGGTTTTGTATGTTCTAAAACAGAACTAAGTTTTAACCTCCCTTCCTCTTCATGTAAACCTTACCTGATATTGCCCTTAGAGAAACTATACAGGTTCATAGCAAATAAAAGAATAAACATCCTCTTTTACAGGGACTTTTGGGGTAATATTAGGAGACAATCCTAGTAAGCCAGGTGTGGTGGTGCATGCCTGTAAATCCTACTACTTGGGAGGCTGAGACAGGAGGATCGCAGGTTCAAGGCCAGCCTCAGCAACTTAGCGAGCCCCTCAGCAACCTAGCAAGACTTTGTTTCAAAAACAAAAAAATAAAAAGGGCTGGGGGGTGTAGCTTGGAGGTAGAATGCCCCTGGGTTTAATCCCCAATACAAAATAATGATAATGATAATAATAACAATAATAATGATAAGGATGATGATGATGATGATGATGATAATAATAATAGACAATCCTAGTATCACAGGCTGTGAGGAAGCAGAGTTCAATAAGAGAATGTAAACATATAATAGCATGCAGACTGTGTTAATCAGCTTTCTGTTGCCTGCTAAATTTCAGGCCCAAATGTCTTTATTAATGGGAAAAACCTGAGATAACTTGTGAAGTGGAAAAGTTTATTTTGGCTCCTGGTATCAGGCCATGGTAGGCTCAGTTGTTGTGAGCCTGTGGTGAGGCAGAACATCATGACAAGAATCACATAGTGGAGCAAAGATAGTAACCTCATGGTGACCAGGAAGCAAAGAGAGAGAAGAAGGGATCAAGGTCCCACATCAGCTCCAAGGACACACCCCCCAATGACCTAACCTCCTTCCACTAGACCCCACCCCTTGAAAGTTCCACTATCTGCCAATCACGCCACAGACTGGTGACTAAACTTTTAGCATAGGGGTCTTTGGGGGGCATTTAAGATGAAAATCATAACACACAGCCATGCGTGGTGGCACACACTTGTAATCCCAGTACTTGGGAGGCTGAGACAGGAGGATCACAGGTTCCCAGTCAGCCTCAGCAACTTAGCTAGGCCCTCTGCAACTTTGTAAGACCTTGTTTCAAAATAAAAAAGTAAAATAAAATAGGGCTGAAGGTGTAGCTCATGGTAGAACACCCCTGGGTTCAATCCCCAGCACCAAAAACAAAAACAAAAAACCAAAACCATAACACAGACATATGAATTGAAAGTAAAATGGTAGAAAACTGTACACTATGAATGCACCCAAAGAAAAAAAGGAATAAAATAATAAAAAGTGAGGGAGCTACAAAACTGACAAACATTAAAAAAATCAACCAAGGCAAAGGTTGATTTTTTGAAAATTTTAATAAAATAGATAAGCCTTTGGACTAGAAAAAAGAGAGAAATACAAAATATTAGCAGCAGGAATGGAAAAAGGAACAGTACTACAGGTTCTACAGACATTAAATAATAAAAAATATGAACTAGTGTCAATAAATTCAACAACTTAGAGTAAAATTTAAAAATAAACAACTTTCTGAAATTTATTAAACATAAATAGAAAATCTAAATAGTTCTATTTTTACTAGAGACAATAATGTAACTAAAATCATCACAGAGAAATTTCAGGCCCAAATGTCTTTATTAATGAATTATAAAAACAAACAATACAAGCATTTAGTAATGAAATACTACCAGTTTTACCCAAACTATTTCAGAGTCTAGAGGACATTTCCCAATTTTATGTGGGCAGCTCAATCCTGATACTAGAACCTGACAAAGACATTACAAGTAAAGCAGGCTGTAGACTTATGCTCCTCATGAGTATAGTTGAAAAGTCCTTAACTATTATTAGCAAATCAACTCCAGGAATAATACAAAATAGATAATACATAATGGTCATATGAGGTTTATCTCAGGAATAGAAGTGGGTTTAACGCTTATAAATAAGCAATGTACTTCATAACACTATTGGGATATAGGGGAAAACCTGCGATCATGTCAGTATATGCAGAAAAATCATTTGACACAATTCAGCAGCTGTCCATGCTTAAAAGTTTTACCAAATGGAATAGAAGAAAGTTTCACCAATCTGATAAAGAATATCTATCGAAACCCTACAGTTAACATCATGCTTCATGGTGAAATATTAAATGCTTTCCTCTAAAATTTGGGAAAAATAAATTACATTCACTTCTAATAAATTACATCTACTTCTTTTTTTTGCAGTACTGGGGATTGAGCCCAGGGGCATTCTACCTCTGACCTACACCCCCAGCCCTATTTTTTATTCTTTATTTTGAAATAGGGTCTCACTAAGTTGCGGAGGCCTCACTAAGTAGCCGAGGCTGGCTGCGAACCTGGATCCTCCTGTCTCAGCCTCCCAAGTACTAGGATTACAAGTGTGCGCCACCACGCCCGGCTATATCTACTTCTAATAAACATTGTACTGGAAGATCTCTCTGGTGAAGACCCTCCCCTCAATAAAAGAGCCAAATATTGAAAAGAAAGATTTAAAACTATCTCAAATCAGAGTTGATATGATTGTGTTGGAAATTCTAAGTAACCTATAAACTACTTGAACTAATAAGTAAATTTAGTAAGATTGAGGGGGATACTTCAATATTTTAAAAATCTGGCTGGGTGTAGTGGTGCACATCTGTAATCCCAGTACTTGGGAGATTGAGACTGAAGGATCGCAGGTTCAAGGACAGCCTTAGCAATTTAGTGAGACTCTCAGCAACCTCGAAAGACCCTGTTTCACAATCAATAAATAAAAAGGACCAGGAAATGTAGATTGGGGGTAGAATGTTCCTGGGTTCAATCCCCAGTAACACACACACACACACACACACACACACACACGCACGCACACACATACAAATCTGTTTTTTCTATATACTAGAAATAAAAAATTGGGAAATGGAACTTAAAAAAACAACTTTATTTACAATAGCATAAAAAACTTCCCTAGTATCTGAGAATAAATCTGACAAAAGATGTGTAAGACCTCTATCTATACTGAAAAATACCAAATATTGTTGAGAGATATTAAAGACAATATAATAAATGGAGAGATACATTATAATCATATACTGGAAAACTTAAATTGCTAAGATGTCAATTCTAATCAAATTGATTTATAGATGCAATATCACCCTAATTAAAGATCTGGTAGACTTTTGTTTTTATAGAAGTTGATAAGCTGAATCCAAAACACATATTGAATTGCAAAGGACTTAGATTTTTCCAGAACAGTCTTGAAGAAGAGGATTAGAATTGGAGAACTTACTTACCCGATTTCAAAGCTAACTACCATCAGTTGAATTTTGTAAGTGACATAGATATTAAATGGGCAAATGAAAGCTTTTTAATTAAAGTCACTGGAACTGAATAACCACGTGAATTACCTGAGCCACCTCACCACACACATAACAATGAATTTAACATGGTTTCTAGACCTAGAAGTAAAACTTAAGATTAAAAAGTTTTTAGGAAAGAATTTAGAAGAATATCGTCATGATCTTCGGGCAGCAAAGATTATTTAGGACACAAAAAGTGCTCACCAAGCTGGGCGTGGTGGCGCATGCTTGTAATCCTAGTATTTGGGAGGCTGAGACAGGAGGATAGTGGGTTTGCGGCCAGCCTCAGCTACTTGTGAGGCCCTCTGCAACTTAGTGAGACCCTGTTTCAAAATAAAGAATAAAAAATTGGGCTGGGGGTGGAGCTCAGAGGTAGAATGCCCCTGGGTTCAATCCCTGGTACCACACACACACACACACACACACACACACACACACACACACAGTGCTCACCATAAAAGGAAAAAATTGAAAAACTTCACCAGACTAAGAAAGTTTGTGCTTGTCAAAAGACAATGTCAAGACAGCCAAAGGGCAAGCCCAAAACTGGAGAAAATATTGAAATGATTATATTTGACAAAGTACTTGCGCTGAAAATACAGTACAACACAGACATTCTTTAGAATTTCTACAAATCAAGACAATAGACCCAACATAAAAATGGCCAAAAGACTTGAAAAAAAGAAAACTCAACAAATGGAGACATTTGAAGGCTTAAGGAGTACATGAATAGGTGTTAATCATTGAACACCATTGAACACCGTTGAACATCAGGTAAACGTCAATGAAACCCATACGGAGGCAGCTCTCACGCTTTCAGATGGGCTAAAACCAAAGAGGCTGACAATATAAAGTGTGGTAAAAATGATGAGTAATTGCAAGATGTGCATGTTCTAAATGGGAGTCCGTGTTGCCACAACTTCGGGAAATTAACAGTTCTGAAAAGTTAAATACACATCTACACAGATACACCTGTCAACCAGCAATTCCATACCACATTGCTCAGAATAATAGTTATTCGTTGAGCGTGGTGGCGCACGCTTGTAATCCCAGTACTTGGGAGGCTGAGACAGGAGGATCACAGGTTCGAAGCCAGCCTCAGCAATTTAGTGAGGCTCTCAGCAACTTAGTGAGACCCTGTTTTCAAATAAAAAAATAAGATAGGTCTGGGGGGGGTGTAGCCTGGAGGTAGAAGGTCTCTGGGTTCCATCCCCAGCAACACACACACACAAAAAGAATGATGGTTATTCATTTGTCAAAAATTATCAGGTTATTTTACTACATGTAAATTATTCCTCAATGAGACAAAGAGCAGATAGTGAATGCAACAGAGACCGCTACAGTCAGCGCCGTAGGCAGTCAGCACAGAGAATGGCTCAACAGGAAGGATGATGAGTAAGGCTTGGAAGAGTAGGCAGAGAAGGAACGGAGCCCGGGGGCCGGCCGGTGTTGGTACAGTGGTGGGTGGTTTCACCTGGGCCAATGACTGCAAAGAGCTTCTAGTAATTTCTAAGCTCAGGAGCTCACAGTAACATCGTGACTCATCCCGCGTCTGAGAATCACTACGGTACGCTTCCATGGGAAAACTCTTGTCCTGTAGCTGACTTCGAGATAAAAAGTTGATAAAGCTGATCAGGGACTTCAGGTCAATCCAACACGTGGTATTTGCAGCAACTATATTGGACATTCTGTGAACTTCTGAGCTTATTTTGGAAGTTTCTTTCTGCCTGATTGTTTGATATCCAAAGTAATGGGTCAGGCAAACTGGAAATTATCTCAAAAGCTTTTTAACTGGGTGTGGAGGCACACACCTATAATCCCAGTACTTAGGAGGCTGAAACAGGAGGATTACAGGTTCGAGGACAACCTCAGCAATGTAGCAAGACTCTCAGCAACCTAACAAGACCTGGTTTCAAAACAAAAAATAAAAAGGGCTGAGGGTGTAGCTCAGAGGTAGAACACCCCTGTGTTCAATCGCCAGTACCACAGTGTGTGGGTGGGGAGAAGCTTTTTGAAAGAAGATGAAATATAAATTGTCAGTTGATTAAAAACTTAAACATACATCTTGGGATATAGTTTTCTCATTTTAAGAAGTGGGATTAGGCCTCACCATCTTCTGCTTCTAACAACCCTGCAAGGAAGGCTACGATGTGCTACTTAGTCTAATCGTGGTCTGACATAGAAGGTCCTCTATAGTCTGGTCCCCAACACCCTTACCATTTAAACCCTGCTTGTTCCTCAAATAACCACGTCCCCACTCAATCCTTAGCTTTTCTGAGCCCTCCTTGCATACCATCCCTCTCATTAGAAAGTTGTCTCCATCTCGAATTCTTCAACCACCTTCTCTGCCCATGGAGTCTGACTCAGCCCACCGGGTCCCTCAATGAAGGTTCCCTTCTCCATAACGATCGCTTCTTCCTCTGTGCTCCTGTCTCCTGTAATTTGGGGTTACTATAATTTATTTTGCAGGTGCTATCCACTGCCTTGGGCATTCAGTTGAACTTTAATATATCTATGTTTTCTCTCCCAGCAAGAATGAAGCAGAATTAAGGCAAACTTTACAATGTCTACCCTGTCCCCAAATTTTCCAAGCATCTACTTGTGTCTTTTTTTTTTTTTTTTTTTGGTACTGGGGATTGAACCCAGGGGCATTCTACCTCCGCGCTACACCCCCGGCCCTATTTTTTATACTTTATTTTGAAACCGGGTCTCACAAAGTTGTGGAGGGCCTCACTAAGTAGAGAGAGAGAGACAGGAAGAGAGAGAGAGAGAGAGAGAGAGAGAGAGAGCGAGCTGAGGCTGGCCACGAACCCAGATCCTCCGGTCTCCGCCTCCCAAAGTACTGGGATTACAAGCGTGTGCTACCATGCCCGGCTCTACTTGTGTCTTTTACAATAGGCATTCAAGAAATATTAGATGATTGACTGATTGGTTCACCCAGGTTAGGGGGAGAGAGAGAGAGAGAGAGAGAGAGAGAGAGACTGACTCAAATATGGAGGAATGCAATTCCCCAGAGGAGCGGACATTTGCTGGGAGGAAATATTTTCACAAAGCCAGGGAACCAGCAGCAACGGTCCCAGACCCCAGAGATCCTGTATTTACAGTGATGTTGATGGATGGGAACATGTTATTAGCAAAGGCGGACCGGCGAAATCACAGACTGAGAAGCGTAATGTGCTTTGGCATCTAGTATACTTTGCTAAATTAAAGTTTAAAAAGGAAAGACATGAATAAATAAAACAGCTTACTCGAAGGCCAGTCTATTAAATGAAAATGAATCCATGCAAGCTCCAGGACATATGTGAAGTGTCTTGGGATACCACTGGATCATGAGATGAAAAATATCCTCCAAGCGCTCAGCTCACTGTGGGTTTGCTACGAATGAAATAGACTGTACAAGAAGAATTAGGACCTGGTTGCAAAAAAAGAAATTTGAAGCTCTTTGAAGATTCTAATGTGGTAAGAATGTCAATCGTGACTGTGTGGGTGGAGGCTACGTGAGGCACTCTGAGGATGTCAGTTCTCTGCTTGTAACATTTTAATGACTTTCCATGGCCCTTAATAGACAGTTCAAAGCCCTTCACGCTCCACAAGGCCCTGCATGATGTGCCTTTGTCTATCTGTCAGCCTCTTCTCACACTTGCTCTCCTTCCTCGTGCTGTAGACCCTGGCTCTGTGGCCCCACACGCCACGCATTGCTTTCTGCCTCAGGACCTTAGCACATGCTTTCCTCTTCTACCCGGAGCTCACCTGCTTTTTGTCTAGATACCTCCTCTACATCGTATTGCTTCCTTGGGAAGCAACAAGAAGTTCTCTTATTATACCCTCTCATAGCTCCCTGTGCTTCTGTCTTGCAGAGCAAGTAAAAAATCAGAATAAATTAAGTACACACACATATATTATTTTTTTCCTTTAATGTCTCTCTTCCATGCTAGACATTTCTCAGGGCTATCATTTCCTCTGCCCTCCTGTTTCTTGTGCAGGTGCTGTTTTTTTTTTTTTTTTTTTTGGTTACTGGGGATTGAACCCAAGGGCATTCTACCTCCGAGTTATACCCCCTATTTTTTAAATTTTTATTTTGAAACAAGGCCTCTCTAAGTTGCTGGGACTGACCTCGAACCTGTGATCCTCTTGTCTCAGCCTCTCAAGTCCTGGGATTATAGGCATGTGCCACCACGCCTGGCTCAGGGCAGTTGCTTCTACGGGAGGAATATTCCTGCCTCCCTCTATACCTCTTCTCACATAGTAATTGGTCAACTTGGAGAGTTTGGGAGAAATATCTGGGCATGTGTGACGTAATTAACCCTTCGAAGACTTCTCTTTTCTGGTGCGTTTTTGCTGGCAGGTGCAGCATCCTGGACTGCTGCACTCTGGGAAAGAGGCATGTCCTGGAAGGAAGGAAAGAAGGAAGGAAGGGAGAGAGGGAGGGAGGGAGGAAGGAAGGAAGGAGGGAAGGAAGGAAGGCACTTGTCCAGTGGGGCCGGGACCAGGGGTGAAAGATCCAATGGGATTTATCAATACTATTACTGACATTTTGATCTTTGTTTCCTGTTTTAGTTTTCATTTAGCACAAAGCTCAAAAGGAGAAGAAAAAGATGTTAGCAATCCCATTAGACTCCAAGGTTGTCTTATTTGTCAAGATTAAGCATCCAGCCTGGTTCCTGCAGACACGGGATGCTCCATAAATATTTATTGAATGCATGAATTATTTAACTTCTCTAGCCAGTTTCCTTAAACGTAAAGTGGTGATAAAACCTACCAATCTGGTAATGTTTTGTGGGTGTCCACTTACTACATTAAAATGCTCAGAACTGTACCTAGCATGTGGCTAAACGGCTAAATATGTGGTAGCTATTATTATCTGTCTGCACCAACTGAGACTAATTCCTGTTTAGAGCGATTTGCTTCAACCAGGTGTCAGGCTAATAACCACATGTCATCTGTGTCTATACCCAAACGGTTCTGGAATCTTTCTTAAACATAACATAAAGGTTTTTTAACCTAATGCTATAAAGATGAGAAAGATTATCCATAATATGGAATAAAATATCAATAATCTGCCTGGTGTGGTGGTGCACACTTGTAATCCCAGTACTTGGGAAACTGAGACAGGAGGATTGCAGGTTTGAGACCAGCATCAGCATCTTATCAAGGCAGCAATGTAGAGAGATCCTGTTTCAAAATAAAACAAAATTGAACTGAGGGTAGAGCTCAGAGGTAGAATGCCCCTGGGGATTCAATCCTCAGTAATAGACACACACACACACACCCCAATGATTTAGCCAATGTACACAAACAGACTGACAGGAAATTACCAAAAATGCCTAACAATGCCTGATTACAGAGGTTCTGCTGCTGCTTATCAACCTCTCCACACTAAGTTATTGAGAAAGCACTTTTAGAAAGCAGAGCTAAGGTAATATATTTCGTGGACTTGGTTTGAATCCACTTTTCATGTAGTTCTGCGTGAGCTCCATCGTCCACAGAGCCCTCACGGGTCCTGTTACACTCGGCATTCCCAGTGACAAGCATGGCATGCTCACTCACTGCATTTGACTGTCACCTGCTTAGCCCGGAACTTTCCAGCAGCCAGTGTCTGCATTCAGACCCTCAGCTTCAGTTATTGATTTCAGCCAGGTAATGTTAGCACCTAAGGGTACAGATGGTAAAAGAGGAGAAGATGCATTACTACTGAGGGCCAGGGGGCCGAGGGAGAAAGTCTCTATAAATGGATGTCTGTTGAAAGTCTCATTTGAACAAGTGTGGAATGTCTCTGATAGTTGACATGACCTACTGATGATTTTATCTCTTCAGATTAAAGACAGAAGAAGGGAGGGCAGCTTCCAGTTAAGAAGAAGAAGGATGTGAATCATTTTCATTCTTGAGGTAACAAGAGAGGAAGGAAGGAGGGAAGGAAAGAAGGAAGGCAGGGAAGGGGAAGGGAAAGGAAGAAAGAAAAGAAGGAAGAAAAAAGAAAGGAGGGAGGAAGGGAGGGAGGAAGGAAGGAAGAGAGGAAGGGAAGGAGGGAGGAAGGGGAAGGAAGGGAAAGGGAAGAGAGGGGAAGGGAATGGAAGAAAGAAAATAAGGAAGAAAAAAGAAAGGAGGAAGGAAGGGAGGGAGGAAGGAAATCTGACAAAGGAAAATCCTAGTTTCCTGTGGATCTAGTAAGCAGCGGGTGCCAAGAAGCCCCAAGCAGCTGCTATGTGAGAGGGCGTTGCAGGCCTCCATCCCCAGGAGCAGGTGCCTGGTCAGGCGGAGATGGGAGCAGGTGTCTCCAGGATGAGAGTCTTTGCAGGGACCAGGAGAAATGCACGCAAGTCTCGAGTGGTAGGGAGGACTCATTGGATGAGTTGGTCTTTGGAAGAGCCCAAATGCATAACTGAAGCACTGGTCCCTTCCATCTCGCAACACACACACACACACACACACACACACACACACACACCTGAATTTGGCAGAGAAAGCAACAATGGCAGAGTGGTAGAAAGCAGAAAGATCCTGTTTTCAGAACTCCATTTTGATTTTGGGGCCCCGCTGGAGCTGAATTATCTAAACTGAAGGGGTAAGCGGAGAACTGATGAAGGAAATAGTTCAAACAACGCTGCATCCATCTATGAAGGTGACACTACCAGTCTCGCTCACATGTACAGGGAGCTGGGGGTGGGGGCATCCGAGGGAAACACACCAAGGGCTGTGTGTGCATGTATGTTTCTATGACTTTGAACCTCACTAGGATGTATAATTACAATGCACCAATAAAAGCATAAAAATAATTCTGGGTTTGAGGAATTTCTAGATATGTGGGAATTGAGACTCAAAGGAAGTTGAGTTAAAAAAAAATTGGGACTTAATTGGGCAGTTGCAAAGCAGGTAAAAGCCAGAGCTAAGCGAGGATCTGACTGCAGATCTGTATGCTGCAAAATACTGCCACAGCACTGCGTGCCCCGCCCAGAGCAACGTGCAGGGAGCGCAGGCCTCTGCAGAGCACCGCCCAGCCCCAGCTCCCAGACTCTCCATTCCCAGTCCTGCTCGCTCTGGCTGCTCCCCTGAGCCCAGGATGTCTCTGTTCTGCAGGCATCTCAGTCCATGGAAGGCTCCATTATGCAGGTCAGATTGAGAAGAGAGGTTTTGGAATGCTCTCGCCACAAAGAAATGAAAAAAACGCATGAGATGATGGATATGCTAACAACCCTGATGGACCAATATTCACGGTATACATCTACTGAACATCAAATTGTACCCCATAAACATGGACAAAAAAAGGAAAAGAATCAGGCCTTCTTGGCTTGTACCCATGCTTTATTTCTCTCCTAGCTAGAAGTAGGGGCTGCACTAAGTAAGTCACATCGTCTTTATTTTCCCATCAGCAAAATGAGCGTTTGAGGCGTGACTTCCAAAGTTGCAGCCAGCTAGAACACTCTGTCATTGAACCGTGGTGTGCCCAGAGAGGGCGCGGAAGCCCTTTTCCTCAAGCTTTGGGCTGGGTAACTCTTCACCTGTATCCTTTGTAATAAACCAGTAAATGTTAAAAAAAAAGTACCCGGTTTATTTCGGTTCCGTGTGTAGATAAATAATCCTCGCCACGAGGCTCATTTACATAATCAGGGAGTTAATGGCTCGCTTGATGACCCCTGTGCCTTACAACCAGCTACAATGAGCACTGCAGGGGCCGGGCCTCGCTGCGGAGAGGAGGAGGCGGAGGATGCCTGAGTCATCGCCGCGGAGAGCAGCAGCCCCAGAGCAGCAGCTCTGACTGCATAGACGCCAACTCCCGGCGGGCGGTTCTGATGCCAAAATAAATCAGATCCACTTCCCCTCTTCATAGAAAGTCAGTCGGAGGAGAGGTGTGTGTGTGTGTGTGTGTGTGTGTGTGTGTGTGTGTGTGTTTGAAGCCACCAGCAGCATAAATGGGAGAGAAAGTTTCACACTTAGAGAACCACAGAATCACTGGGATGAAAAGATTTTTTTCTAATAACTCCCTCAAATAAAGATGAGGCCCGCCGGGCGTGGTGGGGCAAGCCTGTAATCCCACCCAGTACTTGGGAGGCTGAGACAGGCCAGCCTCAGCTATTAGTGAGTCAACGTAGTGAGATCCTGTTTCAAAAATAAAGAACAGAAAATAGGGCTGGGGGTGCAGCCCGGAGGTAGAATGCCCCTGGGTTTAATCCCTGGTACCGCAAAAAAAAAAAAAAAAAAAAAAAAAAGATGCGGCTGGAGGCCGGGAGGACAGGGAGTGGCCCCATCAAAGTCCTGTAGCTGAGGCTAGAATGCAGTGGGTTTCCTTTAAAGCCCCAGCACCCAGCTTCCTGTCTCCAGTCCCAGCAGACCAGGCCCCTCTTGGCCCACCCAAAGAGAATTTACCTCTAGTGGGGAGGGGGAGCCGGAAGTCGGGGATAAACAAGTCTTTGGGGGTCCTTCCTTTCTTTCTTTTGTTTCAAAATTAAGATTTTAATGGTTCTTCTCTATAAAGCAATATCTAATCTCTATGACTCTATGATCAATGAAAAGAAAAACAGAATATGAATAGCCATGTTGGGCTTCCCAGATGATCCAAGAAAAAAATATTTGGCCTGTTCTCTAAATTTTCCTCCTCCTCTTCTTATACTGGGGATTGAACCCAGAGACATTCTACCTCCAAGCTACACCCCCAGCCCTATTTTATTTTTTATTTTGAAACAGGGTCTTATTTAGCTGCTGAGGCTGACCTTGAGCCTGAGATCCTCCTGTCTCAGCCTCCCAAGTACTGGGATTACAGGCGTGCACCACCACACTGGGCTCTAAGTTCCTCTGTAATTACCTTGTAAACCGAAGGAATGATGGAGCTCTGAGGCCTTCTCTGCCTAAGCACTGTCCATCCCTCCCTGATTAAAAAACAAGGGACAGCCAGTTGTATGAAGAGGGCCTGTCTCTAATGGAATTCCTCCTCAGAGCGTGGGCTGCCTAGCTATTAATGTCTAATTATGTCCTTTCCAGAAACACGAATAGGCTTTTCATCTCAAATTTTCATTGAAGTTCTGGTAAATGCACATTACATCTTAAGCTTCTTTTCGAGAGGAAACAGGAATTATTGAAGGACCTTTCTTGCAATCATAAAACACTGATAACTGCACAGTCATTGCCCAAAGGAGCAATAGAATTTTATGTTCTGCCGCTCCCACTCATTGTGCGGTTTTGAACAAAAAGGCAGGGTGGAGGAGAGTAACCCATTGCTGTCTGGTACAGAGTAGCTCAGTGGAAAACACCGCAAAGCACCGTCCTGCGTTAGTGCTCAGGGGGCTCCTCGTGTCTATGGAAGTGCCTTTGCATGTTAGCGATGCCTCTAAAGAGCTTTTTAATTAGAAATAATTTTCTAGCAGTGCTTGAAAGGCCCGGCTGGAGACTCTAAGAAGGTAGAGGAGACATTTTTCCTTTTGGCCTTAGTGGCTCTGGGAGAGGATGGAGAGAAGATCCTAGTTCTGAGCACTGCGGCCTAAATGCACCCAAGACACCCAGAGGCACAGTGAAGCCCCTCCACCCAAGGGACCCACCCAGCCACCAGCCCCCGCCCTCCTGTGGCTTGTTTCCCCTGTTCATAACGATCTGGCCTCTTCTGGGTGAATAAGAGATGGGGTGAGAGTAGGGAGGATAGGCAGAAGGGAAGGTCGCCCTGTGAGGCTCACGGACAAGATACTCCTCTCTCTCTTTGCTGACTTCAACCAAGGGAAATGTGAAGGAGGAGCCACCCCCCTAACTTCTCTTCCTGCCTGCCCCTCCTGCTCCTGGGCTGTCTTTCCTTCTCCATCTGGTCTCTAGCAGGTTCTCCTCTACCCCCAGCTTCTGGAACTAATCTTGACTTAACCTAGAACAGAAGAGCTGGATGTGGTGGCACACGCCTTTAATCCTAGTACTTGGGAGGCTGAGACAGGAGGATTGCAGGTTTGAGGACAGCCTCAACAAGTAGTGAGATGCTCATCAACTTAGTGAGACCCTGTTTCAAAATAAAAATTAAAAAAAATAGAGCTGGGGGTGTGGCTCAGAGGTAGAATGCCTTTGGGATCAATCCCCAGTACCACCAAAAAGACAAAAACCAAAAAAACCAAAACAAACAAAAAACCAACCAAAAAGACAAAAAAAAAAAAAATAAAGAAGATATTTAAGCAGCTCTGGCTGCTGTTCAGGACTCAGCATTGGCTATGCCCTGACCTTGAACCTCACCAGGGAAATGCTTTTTTTTATTTTTTTTTTGGCTACTGTTCCTGCTTTGTTGCCCAGGCTGGCCCTGAGCTTCTGGTCCCATGGGAGTGGCCGGCTCTGCGCCACATCCCTCTCCTTGGATGAGTCCTGCATTGCTTGTCGTTTTTGCTGTTTCTCTTCCCAGCTCAACAGCAAACGTCTGGCACAACAAACACTTCTACACTAGTGGGCCCGGTGGTTCTCAATAGGAAGAAGCATTTGCAAATAGACATTGGTGGGAGGAGAAGGGGGAGGGCATTTTGACTGTCACAGTGACTGAGGGCATTGCTGGCACTGAGCGGATGGGGGTCACGGTTGCTGGACCGCTGGACCTGCCCAATGCCAACTGCACTGGGGCTGAGGGATGCTGCTCCTGCCCCAGGCGAATGCATACCCTTCATGATCAAAGATAAATCGAGAGCCTCCGTCCCGTCCACAACCTGCTTCTTAATCTCCCCTCCCAGGGTAGATCTGCTCTTTTTCCTCCCTGGCTTTGCATGTTGGAACTGCAGTTAATTCCTTTCCTGCTGGAAGCAGCAGCCTGTCTAAGACTTGAGCCATAGGAAAACCCAAGCTTTCCTATTCTTGCTGATTGAATGACATTTCTCCAATGTATTGTATTGGCCTAAAGGATATTTATTTCTCAATTGCTAATTTTGTTTCTACTCTTTAAAAAAATTCTTCTTCTTCTTCTTCTTCTTCTTCTTCTTCTTCTTCTTCTCTCTCTCTCTCTCTCTCTCTCTCTCTCTCTCTCTTGTTCTAGCTATTTCTTGAGCCTCATCAGGTGTAGCCTTAAGATGTATTAAACGAATTCAAGAAACTCATCGGCCATCTGCTCTTCTTTGAAGACCCTGGCCTCACAAGCTTACATTTTAGCCAGGGAAGAAAGACAACACACAAGTAAACATATAAGTTAGTTTTCCAGGGCTCCTGCTATGGTCTGAATGTATCCCCTCCAATTCATCTGTTGAAATGTAGCAGCCAATATGGTGGTAATAAGAGGGAGGGGCCTGTTTCAGTCAGCATTCTCACTGTTGATACCCAAAACACCTGGCCACCACAACTTAGAGGAAGGAAGAGTTATTTGCTCAGAGTTCTGGAGATTTCAGAGATTTCAGTCCATGTTAGGCCGGGTTACATCTGTGGAGCTCAGGGCATGGCGGCAGGGAGCAGAGAGAGAGAGAGAGAGAGAGAGAGAAAACAAGGGCTCTGCTCTCACATCACAGAGGCTGGAAGCAAGAGAGAGAGAGAGAGAGCTCTTGAAGGGGTTCAAGGACACATGCACAGTCCCTAAGGCCACACCCCAGGGACCCACCTCCTCCAGCCACACCCCATCTGCCTAGGTCACCACCCAGTAAACCCATCACAATGGATCCATCCACGGATGAGATTAAAACCCTCATGATTTAATTAAACTCTGAACATCAATGTATGAGCTCTTTCAGGGGACATTTTACATCTAAACCATAAGTGGCCTTATGAGGTAATTGTAAGTCATGAGGGTGGGGCCTCATGTGTGGGATTAGAGACCTTGAAGGAATGGATTCATTTTCTTCTGCTTTTTTGTCACATGAGGACAGGGCCATCTCTGAGGAACGGGCGCTCTTCAGACACCGAACCTGCCAGCACATTGATCCTGGAGCTCCCAGCCCCCATAACCCTGAGAAAATACATCTCTTATTCAGGCCATGCATTCTGTGGTATTTTGTTATAGCCGCACAGACTAAAACAGTTGCTATACCAATATCACAAACCGAGGGCTTACACAACAGGAATCTATTTTGTCTCAGTTCTGAGGCTGGAAGTTCAAGATGACCTGAGGACTCTGAGGAAGATCTGTCCCACGCCTGTCTCCTAGCTTCCGGTGGTTCGTTGGCCTTCTTTAGAGGCATTGCTTGACGTGTAGAAGCATCGCACTGATCCCTGCCTTCATGTTCTCACAGTGTCTTGTGAACACCGTTGTGTGTGTCTCTGTGTCCAAATTTCCCATACTTATATGGACACCAGTCTTATAGGATTAGGAGTCCATCCTATTCCAGGATGATCTCATCTTAACAAATTACATCTGCAATGACCGTATTTCTAAGTAAGGTCATATTCTGAGGTGCTGGGGGTTAGACTTCAACATATGAATTTTGGGGGGCGGGATACAATTCAACTCATCACAGTATATTAGAATGTGATAATTACAGGCCAGGTGTGGGGGCGCATGCTTGTAATCCCAGTACTTGGGAGGCTGAGACCAGAGGATCGCAGGTTCTCGGCCAGCCTCAGCTACTTAGTGAGGCCCTCTGCAACTTAGAGACCCTGTTTCAAAATAAAGAATAAAATGTAGGGCTGGGGGTACAGCTCGGAAGTAGAATGCTTCTGGGTTCAATCCCCAGTACTACAAAAAAAAAAAAAGAATGTGATAATTACTAAGGAGAAAAATAAAACAGGGCAAGGTATTTGAGAAGCAAGGAGGTTGGGGGGGATGTTGTTTTTCAAGGGCAATCAGGGAAAAATATCAGCACAGACTGAAGGCAGCGAAGGAGCCAGCCATATATATATTCCAGAGAAAAGGATCCATGCATAAATAACAGAAAATGCGAATGCCAGGCGCTGGGCACGTTGAGGACCAGCATGGCGGCGGATGTGGCTGTGGTAGACAGAGCGGTGAGATGGAAGTGAGAAACGAGGAGGGAGGGAGTTAGGGGAACTGGAGCACCTAGGTTTGGAGGCTTGGAGGCTTGGTAAGACCCTGGAACTATTTGGTCCTCCACTATCTAGATAATTTTAATGATATGTATCAATTATTGGACACTTACAAATTTTTAATTTTAATTTTTTTTTGCGGTACTGGGGATTGAACCCAGGGGCATTCTACCTCCGAGCTACACCCCCAGCCCTAGTTTTTATTCTTTATTCTGAAACATGGTCTCGCTAAGTTGCTGAGGGCCTCACTAAGTAGCTGAGGCTGGCTGAGAATCCAGATCCTCCTATCTCAGCCTCCCAAGTACTGGGATTACAAGCGTGCACCACCATCCTGGCTGGACACTTACAAATTTATTCCACCACTATGTGCTTATTTTAATTGTCTGGCACATATTTCTCTTTTTGTGTTGTTTTGTAGAGGAAACTAAGGCTTAGGCAGATTTGGTGATGCGTCTTGTATCACACGCTCCAGCGATGGAGGCTGGATGGCTCATTTGGCCTTTTAGCTTCAGAGTCTGTGTGCTTAACTTCCATACCATTGTTAACGGGTTGAACTGCATCCCACCCAGATTCATACGGTGAAGTCCTGACCCCTAGGACCTTGGAATGTGGCCGTGTTTGGAGACAGTGTAGCTGCAGATGCAATTTGTTAAGATGAGGTCATGCAGGAGGGCGAGCCCCTAATCCAATATGACTAGTGTCTTATCAAAAGGGGGAGATTTGCACAAATTCAGACAGAGATGCACACTCAGGGAGAGTACCGTGTGAAGTTGAAGCAGCGATGTCGTGATGGGACCACAAGCCGAGGAATGCCAAAGATCACCAGCAAACCACTGGAGGGCAGGAAGAGGCTTGGAACAGACACAGGGAGGAACCAACCCTGCTGCGGGCGCCTCCGTCTCCACTCTGGGCCTCCAGGAGATAATAAAGTTCTGTTGTCTAAGCCACTTGGTCTGTGCTACTATCTATGGCAGTCCTAACTAACTAATGCAATAGCTATCTAAGTGTGCCGGTTTGGGAAAATTGTTCTGATATTAATTTCTAGTAAAATGTAAAAGGCGGTCATTCAGACAGGGAGAGGCGGTAGCTCTGTACATTCCAAGAGCTCCCCCTCCCTTCTCTTCTGCCCCGTTGTTCTAAATGATTAACCCATAGCAAGAATGTAAAGACAATTGAAGCCTCTAGCCTTAGAAGCACGCAGAGACTTAGGAGCATCGTAGAGGCAGTTAAGGCTTTAGCCCTAAGATCACAGTGACTCTGCTTAGCACGTTTTAAAACCATAAAGATAACGAGGTCCTTATGCCTTGCTCTTAGAGATTATACACAGCTGCACTGGCTACAGCTAGTGCCTCTGTTTCCCTCCTATTCTTCATGACTCGGCCTCAGTATGAGAAAGGCAAACTCCATGTGTTACATCAAAGTGCCCATAGTTGATAGACAACCAATACAGCCCAATACAATAGGGGTAAAAACAAGGTAGATTATTGACCTCTGCACTTAGTAAGTGCACTTAGCAGACTAGAAGGTACCATCTGCCTAAGGAATAAGTTATGCCTAAGAAATAAGTTACTAGTCCATTGCCTTAGTAATGCTGATAAGAACATGCTAATGTGAGAAGTGTATTTAAGGGGTGGGGTCGGAGGGAGGGGCAGAGTTCCACTTTCGGGCTCTCCAGTGTGTCTTCCAGGCACGCTGCTCTTTCTCTCTTCTCTTTTTCTATTTCCTATTGACTTTGTAATAAAATTTTGTTAAAGGCAACCGAGGCGCCTGTTAGTTTTAATTCCTCTCTTCAGACAATCTGATCTGAATTGAAGGGAAAGAGCCCACAGCGCCGCTCCCACCGTAACATATGATTATTTATTTACTTAGCCACTTGGATGATGTCTAGCATATGGATTTTACCACCTTACAACATCTATGTTTCTATAATATATCATCCTAGTTTTATGAATCAAAATTCCACAAATGTTGGATTTATAAGATAACAGGGATAGAATGGCTAATCCTCTTGCAGATTAAGAAATCAGGTCTCAGAGAGATTAAGTGACTTGCTCATAGTCACACAGGGAGTTTCATTTATTTGTTTTTCATGTTCCTTGCTCATGGACTCTACCAGGTTACACCGGACTCTTCTCTTTTTTTGGCCTGTCTGGAGGAGAGACTTAATGGCACAGCTGTGTCCCCAGGAGGCAGTCTATCCTGGTCTTGGTGTTAGGATAACCCCTGCTGCCTTCCTTAGAGCTGCCTGAGATCTAGGGGAAATGCAAATCTTATTGTTCTAGCATCTGCTCCAGCAGACCTGTTGAGACTGGGTAGGTTTGCACACCTTTTACTCCTCTATTGTCTCAGGACAACATCCTCTTAGTTCTTATATCCTCAGCCTTGAGATCTGACCGTCTTTCCTCAGCCTTGTAAATATAGCAATTTGTCTTTGAAATGTGCATACACTTCTCTGTCCAAGTGTGGGGCGATTTGCTCCTTCCCTTTCTGAGCTGCTAGAGGACTGGTGGCATGGAGCCTAAAGTACAGAGTCCTGCTGCGCTCTCCCTTTATAATGCATCTAAGGGCAAGAGCCCTGTGGTCCTAGACTGAGGAAGTCAGTGAGCACAGGTCCTGGGGAGAGGAACGAGACGGGTAACTTTTCTTTCAGTTCTCAGGAAGACTTGTTGACTGGTTCCGTGCTACCTTACATAGTTACCTGACATGGTCAGTCACATTACTAACTTGGCATTTATACTGAAATAAGAGGAGCTAGCTTCCTCATGAGAGTTTATAATGCTTTTGCTCCTTCTGGATACCCCCTTGGAATAGCCCAGGGGACTATCCAAATATAAGCCAAGTACTTCCCCCTCTATTGACTGAGCTATGAGTTGGGTGTGAAGTTTTACAAACTTTGAATGGGGTAAGTTACACTAAAATATTGGTCTTGGAATAAAAAAAAAAACTCTAAGTTTTAGTTTATTTTCTTTCTTTGGGAGTCAGAGAAAACACATGTGCTAAAGCAAATATTTAAGCTGATGAATGGGAAAGTCTCACTCCAAACCATCGTGTGACTATTGAAATATCACCACTGTTGTTTCATCCATGCGTTAAAAACACACATGCTGGCTGGTCATGGTGGCGCACACTTGTAATCCTAGTACTTGGGAGGCTGAAACAGGAGGATCGCAGGTTCATGGCCAGCCTCAGCAACTTAGTGAGGCACTCTGCAACTTAGTGAGACCCTGTTTCCAAATAAAAAATAAAATAGGGCTGGGGGCATAGTTCAGAGATAGAATGCTCCTGCGTTCAATCCTCAGTACCACAAAACAAACAAATGTCCGTAATTGGGGGAAAATCTTAACATCGGTTATTTATATCTTAGTGTGATAAGGGACCTGAGAAGAAGGCTCTTTACATCTGAAACATAGCTAAATACATATGCTCTATTCTGTACCTGCTCCTACAATTACTTATTTGATGGTTAAAGGGGACACTAGGAAGACGAGACTAGAAGACTGGTGATAAAGATTTCTGGTGCTACAATTCCACCATGGGCAAATGCAAGGAGAAGGATGGGTAGGTAGTGTGGACCATCTTACCTCCCTCAATTGCCTCTCAAGCTTGGGGGTGTATAGAAACAATGAGCCCCAGAAAGAAGGTCCAAGGAATATGTTCAATTAGACATTGGAGATGCATTAAACATCTACACTGTATGCACAACATCACCACAATTTTGATAAAAACAAATGTCCAACAGATGATTTCTGTTCATGAGGCATTTATACTTTCACTGGGGAGGTAAGATTTCTGCTGATTCTGTCTTTCAAGAACTGTCAGAGAGCTGAGTGGTTCTTAACTGCCTGAAACTATATAAATTTCAGGAAAGCATAAGATTGGTCTCCACGGTCTCTCAAGGTCTAACTGTAAGAACACCGAGGCCTGCTTTGTGTTATCATCGGTACCTGTAGGGTTGGCTTTACCGAGACTTGGTCAACTGTGTGGTTCATGTGACTGCAGGGGGCTTTAAAAGTTTCCTAGCCTAAGTCAAGTGAATTCCTTCACTTGGCCCAGCTACAGAACCTAAAATAACCAAATAACTTCCCATTCCTCCCCCCCCCTTTTTTTTTTCTTGGGGATACAAAAACTTGAAAATTAAGCCAATCTGCTATTTGTAGATTTGGGGAATGTTCTGCCCTTTCCAGAGTTCAGATTCATCCCCAGAGGAAGACACTAATTTCTTCTCCTCATGGACAGGATGCAATTTAGACACAGGTAGGAAAGTAGGGATAGGAGCCAGCTTTTGGAGAGAGGGGAGCCAATGAGCTCTCATGATGGAAAGAAGATGGAAAGAAGATGGATGAAGAAAGCCATGACTTTGCTACTTCGCAGCTGGGCCCAAGTTCAGGTTCAGAGATGTCCCCTTCAGATAGGCTGTCCACTTTTTACTCCCCCAGTGCCACTTCCCCCTCAGTAACAGACTTTAATTATAACAGACCCCAAAAGTCAGCAATTAAGAATAGTCTATGTCAGCTGGGCATGGTGGCGCACGCTTGTAATCCCAGTACTTGGGAAGTTGAGACAGGAGGATCCCAGGTTTGAGGCCAGTCTCAGCCACTTAGTGAGGCCCTCAGCAACTTAGCGAGACCCTGTTTCCAAATAAAAATAAAATAGGGCTGGGGGTGTAGCTCAGAGGTAGAATGTCCTTAGGTTCAATCCCCAGTACCACACACACACACACACACACACACACACACACACACACACAGAAGAATAATGTATGTCTCTAAAGAAGAACAAAATTATGTCATTTGCAACAAAGTGGATGGAACTGGAGAGCATTATGTTAAGTGAAATAAGATGGATTGAAAGTCAAGGGTCTTATGTTTTCTCTCATATATGGGAGCTAGAGAGAAAAAAGAAAGAAAGAAAGAAAGAAAGAAAGAAAGAAAGAAAGAAAGAAAGAAAGAAAGAAACAAGAGGGGTGGGGAGTCTCATGAAAACAGAGGAAGACCAGTAGAGCAAGGAGCAAGGAGACCAGTAAGAGGGAGGAGGAGGGAAAAGGGAGGAACTGGGGAATGAAACTGACCAAATGTTACATACATGCACAAACACATAAAGATAAAGCTCACTATTATGCATAATTATAGTGCACCAATAAAAATAGAAAAGAATAATGTACATCCCTTTCTCAAGGAGAAGTAGTCAAATATGCCACGCAGAATCCCTTTATCATTTTGCTAACTACCCGAGAAACAGAGAGCTCCTTTTTATACCAGTCACTTTCGGCCTGCTGGGCAGCTCTAGCAGCAAGTAACTTCCATTTTGCACCAAATGGCTCCTGTGTTTTCACCCTCTCTTTTAAAAACAAAAGAAAAACAGAAACTTAAAAGTATCAGGAACAGGTTGTGCTATGCTGTCCTTGCTTGTCATCAAATCATTCCTTGGGTCCTGACATTAAGTAGTAGGTGGTAATATAGAAAACGCCGGGAACACGATATTCTTGTTATTGCATCTGGGTGGAAGATGGAGTTCCTAAAACACCCAGGATGTCTCAGCGTGGCTCCTCCACTGACGAGGCTCTGCTGCCATCCCCACCACTTTATCAGGAAGGATGTTTCTGCAGTGTTGGGGAGAATTTATGAGGAGCTCCTAGCTTCCTGCCTGAAGATTCTTTCTCCTAGAGAGAGGCAAAGGAGAGGGAGAAAAGAAAAGGAAAGAAAGGAAAAGGAAAGGGAAAAAAGAGCCTAAAAATAAAGGTAGACCTGTTTTGTTTGGTTTCAGTTAAGAAAATGTTAAATCTGTGCAAAACCCACACACATCGCCCGTGTTGGTTTCTAAACTAGAATAGAATCCTTCTAGAAAATTCCTAGCAAAGCCAAACTTTCATAGAATCACCGTTTAGTCTTTTTCTCTGAAGTGCTGAGTCATTGCAATTTGCTCATCGTGATTCATTCCCGAGTGTCACCACAGGGAGATTGGAACAATATTAATTGCTCCCGCCTCATTTTCACCAGAAAAGTCACTTTTAATCAATCCGTTCTCAGCTCAAAAGAACACACCGAGTCTAGTAAAGAAACTTGCAAATCAGTTTCTCTCTGCTGTGATCTAAATTTAAAGGAAAAGGCTTTGAGGTGTTGGAAGATAGATAATATTCTTGAAAGCCGGAATGTAGATGCAGTATCCCAGGGTGCTCCCAGCAACAGAAGAAAGCTGGAATTGGATTGGCCGGGCTGTTGCTGGGGCAGAGGGAGAGAGAGGGCAGAACTAAATAGGAAGGGCCAGCAGCTATGGACCAGTGCATCCTCCGGGGATGCTCCGAGAAGGAGCGCAAAGTGCGTACACACCAAGGTCACCTGTATACATGTACGCACTCCAAGAAATTACCAGAACTTACATTTCCCAATTCGGGGGAACTGGCTCCCCACGGGAGATCAGGTGCCTTGTTCCAGAGGCAGACATTTCTTTAGGTGTTCTAAGTGCCCAAAGACCCGGTCTGTTCCTGGGTCTCCTCCTCTGCTGACCTTGGCGCTCTCTTCAGGGTGTTGTAATTATTTTCACTGGAATTATTTATAGGCAATGAAAAAACAAACAAGCAAAAAGGACCCAAGGCAGTTGGTGTCTCCGAGTGGGAGGAATGATAAAGTTGGCAATGATTTCCCCAAAGCTGGTGATACCGGCCTCTGGGGGGGGGTGCTGGACTGATCCAGGGGGTGGTAGTAGCTTCTGGTGCAATTAGGGGGGCCTTGAATGAAAATAAGGGGGTGGTAGAAGTGCTGGGGGGGCACTGAGTAATTTTTTTTCTGAAAAGGGGACAGTAAGCCACTAAATTTGGGCATCAAGACTCTGGACTCTACAGTATTGACTGTCTTTTCAGGTTGTTAAAGACCCCTTTGAGAACTATATGCAAACTATGGTCTCTCTTTCCAGAAAAATGTGCAACTGTGGGGAATTTTGTACATTAAGGTCAGATGGTTCACAGTCTCCTGAAGCCGGCACATGAAAGCTACCTCTCTCTTCCCCGAAGCTCCAAAGGTCCTCTCCTCTCCCTTCTCCATTCACACTCAAGTCTCACCTCCTCCACGGAGCCTTCCATGGTTTCCCTTGGCTGATCTGCTTGCGGTTAGCCCTGTTCTTGTGTGCTGTCCTAGAAAATGAGTTTCTTTCCATTCTCATTTGCCTCGCCTTCCTGAGTGGTTGTGTGCTCCCTGAGAGCAGGTGTGTTGTGCCCTTCTATTTTGTGTCTGCACAGTCCTGGGAAAGGAAGGGGGATTGTGCCAGGCCTGATATGCAGCATACACCTCCTCCCATTCAAGGTACATTTCTGATAAATGCAACATCTCCCCTTAACATGAGAAAGCAGCACTGTATACATGTACTCCCCCCCCCCCCACACACACACATCCCGATCTGGACAGACTTCCAAAACGAGGCGAATGTGGAGAGAGCTGTTGGTTACTCAGCAGGGTGGAAGGCTAACTCCTCCCAGTGAAACGCTCAGAAAGACGCCTGCCAGGAAAGTCTGCATTGCAGGCTGCAGTCCTGTTTCTAGGGCTCCTTCCTTCTTCAGATAGTGGATGTTACAAATGATCAGAGGAAAACCCAAGCAACCGTCTCCATTTAAGCCCCCGTAGAGTCTCATCTGATGGAGGAAGTTTGGGTACGATTCCTCGCTTTGCCCTCTTCACAAGGCCCCGAATGCAGCCTCCATTGCTGTCTAATGTAGAGCTGCTACCACAGGTTTATGTCTACGGCTGATTTGGAGCTATAATGGCAGGGTCTAGGAGTTATAATCATATGGCATGCTCAGCCAGAACTAGTTACTGTTTTGCCCTTTATAGAAAAAGTTTGCTGAACGCTGCTCTAGAGGGTTTGTTTTAGGTCCTTATTCCTAACTCAAAGCCTTTCCGGTGTCTTAGCTGGGGGTGTTGATGAAATGTTACTGAAACTTCACTCTCTGAGGATCAGAACTCCAGTCTCTTCCCCCAGCATCGCAGCCATCTGCAACGTCGATCCATCTCCAGTGGCGTAGTAGTGTGGCCAAATACTTACTTCACTGGGTGCCTTCTTCGTTTTCCCATCTAGGGTCCAAAATGATACAGGATGTCTCCTCTTATTGGGTTCTTGTCCAGTGGATTTCGACGAGTGAAGTCCAAGGACTAATAAAGGGCACAGAAACATGAAGGTTTATTTGTAAGCCAAGGAAAGACAGAAAACAAAAACAGCTCCCCCACACAGGGGGGAGAGGTCACTGAAGAAGAGTCATCGTTGAAGTCCTCCGGAGGTGAGCTCTTATCCCCTATTGAGGTTCCCCATCTGCTCTTTTAAGATTGGTTAGAATTGGGTCTTGGGCACCCAATGTCTTTCGCCCAGTTTCAACACCTAATTTGAATCTCTATTGCAAAGGTCAGCGGGCTCTTCTAATCTCCTGACCTCACTGGTCTGCCCCTCGTCCATTTGCCTTTGAGCACTCTTGAGGCTGAAGTTTTCTATTAACTCGCACTGTTTCCCTTGTATCTATTAACCTTCCCTATGTCTGTTCTTTATATAAATGGCCTCTCTTAACTCTTCCTGTTCTCTGGTCCTCTGCCCGCCTCAGTAGCTGCTCTCCGGAAGGTCCCGGGTAGTCTTTTCCTGCTTATTTTCAGTCCAGTCTTCAGGCATGGCCTTGTGAGGGACCCTCGGATACATCCCGGGTAGCTTCCTTCTTGCCAAAGCTCTACCCTATAGATGCACCTATTTCTCTTTTGCTAAACTCTTTTCTCTGTCTCTTCAGCTCGACTTCCAGGCCCTGCTTGGACTTCAGCTTTCTCTGCTGTGGTTAGGAAACTGTCTCTTGGCAGGAAGTTGGATGACTTAGGGTTCACCTTGTAAGTTTTTCTCTCTCAGGAATAACAGTCCTGGGCTGCCTGTTGTCCACTGCCTGCAAACAATTAGCTTAAATATTTTTGCCCAGTTTCATGGTTTTTGCAGCTGCAGGACGAGTCTAGCAGCAGTTACTCCATCATGACTGGAAGTATAAATCCCTCCAGTTCTTTTTAAAGCTTCATCAACCTCTTGGCAGATGACATCCTTCAGAATCTGGGGCTCAGTTGCTCATTTCTCCTCCAATTCCCAGTCCAATGCGTCTTCTCTTCTTCAAAGAAGCCAGGGTCTCTTAGGAATCTGCTAGTAATTTTCTGTTTTCTTTCCCAGGGACATCTGCAGTTCACAGCCCATTGGCAAAATCAATCAACTAACTCCCTTATCCCCAACCCTGCACCCCTGCACCCTGCATGCAATGACTGAAACAGCCTCTTCAGACTGCTAACCACCTCCCCCCCACTGCTTTTTGTTCCCCGAAATGATTCAGGACAATGTCCACACACCCTTCCTAACTTTGAGGTGTTAGGATTATACTCCACAACAGCCAAAAACCATGTTAATATCAATAGGAGTAGATATTTCCTTCTGTGGAACAAGAATGGTTGGTTCCAGGCTGATATACAAAATAATCACTTGATCATCCAGCCAATTCCCATCCTAACAGAGGAAAGATGGAAAAGTAAATATTTATGGAGAAACCATGACGTCCAGGTACTTTGCTAAGCACGCTCACATATGTGGTATCGTTTAATTGTTACTGAATCCTTGAAGAGGTGGCATTATTAATCCCCACTTCAAATAAATGAAAACCCCAAGGCTCTAAGAAACTAAATAAATTGTGCTAGGTCACCGAAGTCGAAGGAGAAGTTCCAAAGCCAGGTAGGTCTGTGTGACTTCAGAACTTCTCTAGGCATCAGGGGACCTCACTAAAGCGAGTGTCCCTCCCATAGGCACAGTTTATAGTACTACACACAAATTTTACTGCTTACTCTTTAAATCTATCCTTGGTTTAAACTGATTATTTGTGTAAAAATGTTGAGGGTGGGGATCTAATATACGGCACGATTTTTCCTAGACTGAAATTAGTCTGCCTGCATACAGGAGAAGAATCCAAGAGTGGAAATACAAGTGTTATTAGTTTAAGAAGACAAACTTTCAGTTGCCCTCCTTTAATCTTAATATTAATTAATTAATTAATTAATTTATTATTTTCAGTACTGGGGATTGAACCCAGGGTCATTCTACCTCCGAGCTACACCCCCAGCCCTATATTTTTATTCTTTATTTTGAAACAGGGTCTCACTAAGTTGCGGAGGGCCTCACTAAGTAGCTGAGGCTAGCCACGAACCCGGATCCTCGGGTCTCAGCCTCCTAAGTACTGGGATTACAACTGTGCACTACCACACCCGGCTAATCTTAATATTTATGTTAACTAACATCAATTAAGCACCTTTGCTTGCCTCTGTGGTGAAGGCTGCGATCCTGCGAGGGGTGTATTATTGCTATGCTCAATTTTCAGACTAAAACAATAAAGTCTAGGAAGGTTAAATAACTTCTAGTGGATGAGAAACTGCAGAGTCAGGGTCTGACCCAGACTGTAAGATCACAGTCCCTGCTTTCGACCTCTCCGCTGTCCTCATTTCTAAAATGACATCTATCCTCAAATATTGGATTCCACAATGCTGGCATTCTAAATAATTCCAAATTGTCTTGACTTTTTTAGCCTCGGTGCCTGTAGCTCTTTTCCCAGACAACGGGAAGGCTTTCAAATAAGCTCGGGATCCAATCCAGATCTCAACACTCTATAACAATAAGGAAAATCGTTCTCATTTTGCAAGGACTGTAAGGGTTAAGAGCGTTGATCCCTGGAAAGGTGGTCAGATGTTCATTGCGTGCATGATTGAGGTAATAAGCAAGTGCCCCGAAGACACAACAATGGTCCTCTATTTAATTTTATCTGGCAAAGGCTTGTGATGCTGCCCTCAAATAAAACCTTCATGTATTGTGGAACAAGGCCACCTAATCTCTCAAGAACAAAGATAAGACCACCATCCACAACTAATAGAGTAGCTGTCCCCTCTACAATTCCAAAGTAAATAATATGATCTGTTCGAGGGATGTGCAAAACCCACGAGGGAAAAAAAATCTACAGTCAATTGTCAAAGTTTGATAAGAAAGGCAGAAAAATAAACTGTTTGCTGCAATGGGGAGAAAAGCCTTAAACCACTGTATTTCAATGGGCGGTGAGGACAGGTTATTAATCGCAAGCCCTGTTCAGTTGACCAGTGGAAACTGGTTTGAAGCAGGCTCTGCAGCCTAGAAGGCTGGAGCAATTAGATGGAAGTAAAGAAGCAAGAAAGGGGGCCACAGCCGAGCCCCACCTCTGCTCCCCAGCAGTCTGAGATCGTTCTTCTCAGCTGCTGTTTTTAAAGGACAGGGCTAACCCGCAAGGGATGGCAGGCTGGTATACAGTGAGAACGGCATACACCACCAGAGGATCCCAAAGAGACTTCACTGGTACCCTGTCTAGAAAGGGCGGGGTCACCCTGGTCCTCAGGGCCGGCTCCCAGCCAGGGCGTCCTTAATAACGAGAAAGTGTAGTATATGCCATACAAGATCCTTTGGGATCTGCTCCGGCTCCTTCTTCCCACCCCCAGCCGTCAGCCCCCTGCTCGGCCTTGGGAAGTTGCCAACAGTTACAGCAGGAATTGCACAAAGTTCCTTAAAGCCACACCACTGATGGGAAAGAGGTGTGTGCATGTGCGTGTGGAGGTGGTGGTAGTGACGAACTGGGTCCAGACCAGCAGAGTCCCGGGCTGGTTCCTGCAGCGTTTTGCATAAAACAGCACCTGTCTTCCCGGGTGTCGCCGGTGCTGTGGTTCCAAGGGCTTGCACCCGCGTGGTGACAGGGTGGGAGAAGAAAGGCGCGGGCACAAAGGAAGAGGATCTGGAAAAGGACCGAGATGGAGGAATTGCAGATGTTTTACAAACGGGCTTGGAAGAGGCTTCGGGCAAGCCGCCGGGGAGGGTCCGAAGCCCAGGGAGAATCTCCATGCTAAAATATAAAAGTGGTGGCGCACGCTTGTCATCCTAGTACTTGGGAGGCTGAGACCGGAGGATCCGGGTTCGCGGCCAGCTTCAGCTATTAGTGAGGCCCTCCGCAACTTCGTGAGACCCTGTTTCAAAAATAAAGAACAAAAAAATAGGGCTGGGGGTGTAGCCCGGAGGTAGAATGCCCCTGGGTTCAATCCCTTGGTACTGCTATATATATATATGCCAGAGCAGCGGGGTTAGCGCAAAGACACTTTGGAGTCCAGGCCGCCTTTAGGGTGGGCTGAAAGTTCTGCATCGCCCCCCCAAGGGCTCTCGTGCACGCATGCGCATCAAGTGGTGCGCGCCTTCTTGGGGGGTCTGGTACTGCCCCCAGCCCCCCTGGGCCGCCTGCGCTGCGGGAAGACGAGGGGGCGCTGCGCCCGGGCCAGCGCTACCATCGCCCCGCGGACGGGGCTGCCGCAGCTCGGAGGAGTGACTCAGCGTCCTCCTGCGACGGAATGCGCGAGGGGGCCCGCGCCGCCCGGAGCCCCAGCTCCCCAGCGCTTGGAGTTTGGGGATGCCACCCCCAACTCTGGGGTCTGTCTTGACCAAGGAACGTCCCTTCCTCTCGGTGGTCCGCATCCCTCCAGCTCTGGTGCAATTTTCGGGTATCCTCCGAGCCCCACCCCTAAGTGTGTGCAGGTCCAAGGCACCCTAGCAGGCGCGCCCCACCCTGCACCTCCGGGTCTCCAGGGAGCAGAAAGTACAGTTGACCTCCTGTGCAAGGGTTGCCCTTCACCCCTCTGCAGTGTCCTCTGGCTCGCTCTCCCTCCCACCCGCCTGATCTCAGCTTTTTTTTTTTTCTCGAAAATTGCATCAATATTGAACTTCTGCCCCCAGAAGGCTGCAGCCGCAGCCTCCCCCGCGCCCGCGCCCGCGCCGGAGAAGGAGGAGAACGCTGGGAAGCCAGGGCAGGCCCCTCCACGGGAGGAGGGAGGTGTAAGACAAGGACCTGGTCCAGCCAACAGCGCGGTGATAACCCCAGCTCTCACTGAAGGCCACGCCCTAGGAGGCCCGTCCCGCTCTGGCTCTGGCGGTCCACGCGTGTGAGCGCTGCCTCGTCTCGCCAGCAGGGGCGCTGTCGGGCGGGCAGAGGACTTAACCCCGGAGGGGACTGGGCCAAGACTGCGGCGGTGCGTTCTTGCAAAGAATGCTGCTGCCCTACACCTCGCAGAACTTTCTTTGCACACCTGCACCGGTTCAGGGAAGTGGGGATCCCCAAAAGTTAGTTTCAAGGCCACGGAGACATGCAGTTAATGGTGTCTGTCATCCGTAGTTAATGAGCTCAAAGTCTTAACAGCCCAGATAATTTTAAAAAGTTATATAAAAATAAAAATAATTTTCTTCTTTCTTGCCCAAGTTGCCTACACATTTATCTCCAAAAATTATGGAAAAAGTCTATTAACTTCTCTCTTATCCATATTGACGTTTCCACTAATTCTTTGGACTTGTTCTTCATGGCTCTTAGGGTTGGGTCCCAGACCCCATGACTTGTCTTCTAACTCTTTGTTTTGTCACTTTCAGCCCATGTCCAGTGGAGAAAGGATCATTCATTCAACCATTCATTCATTTTTATGTACGCCAGGCACCCCTTTGTAACACACACCTTGCCCCCCCTTTTTGTGGTATTGGAGATTGACTATACCTCTGAGCTACACCCAATCCCTTTTTTAAATTTTTTGTTTTGAAACAGGGTCTCACTAGGTTGCTGAGAGTCTAAGTTGCTGAGGATTGATCTTGAACCTGTGGTCCTCCTGTCTCAGCCTCCCAAATACTGGAATTACAGGTGTGCGCCACCACACCTGGCCTTGGGGTCCCTTTTAATTTATTTATTTTTTATTTTTATTTTTTTGTGGTACCGGGAATTGAACCCAGGGGCATTCTACCTCTGAGCTACACCCCCAGCCCTATTTTTTATTCTTTATTTTTGAAACAGGGTCTCACTAAGTGGAGGAGTGCTTCACTAAGTAGCTGAGGCTGGCTGCAAACCTGCGATCCTCTGGTCTCAGTCTCCCAAGTACTGGGATTACAAGCATGCACCACCACGCCTGGCTTGGGGTCCCTTTTTTAAAATAGAAGTTTGGCTCTTCCCTTTCCTGCTGCCAATGTGACATTCCGTGGTTGTATCATTCTTTTCTGCCTTGAATTAGTTAAACACAACCTCCTCTTTCTTGTGTCCCCGCAGAAAGGTTGCCTAATGACAGAGCAGAACTATAAACTAAATGAGTGTCAGTGACGAAGCAGAATCTCAGCACTTCGGAGACTCTTAATGAGACATAACTTCTGCCTCTGGCGAGACCTAGGGATGAGATAATGTCTCTGGCGGAGACGGACTTGGGCTGTAACCCTTAATGGCCAGACCGACCTCAGATCTCTTTGTGAACTCTCCCTGGCACAAGTCCGGATACATCGGGTGTCTCCTGCTGCAGTACGGATCAAGAGAAGAGTTGTTTGAGCCTGGCACAGTCAAGTTACAAATCTGACCCCACCGTGCATGTACAGTTCAGGTGAGACCAGGCCTGGTGTCATAGGCAGGCATTGCTGCATGGGCCAAGGACAGAGGACCGCAGAGAGAACTCCTAGCTTTGCACAATCCTCCCATTAGCCCGAAGTGTGCCTGAAGACCCCATTCTTGGAGAACCGTCCCCTTTCTCAGGCAGGAAACTGACGCAGAAGTTAAGGGGCATGCTCAACTTGAGAACCCAAGACTCCCGAATCTCTGTCCCGTTCTTTTGCTATCATCAGTGTTTCCTTTCAAATTATGCCCAGGCGCTGGGCGTGGTGGTACACACTTGTAATCCCAGTACTTGGGAGGCTGAGACAGGAGGATCACAGACTCAAGGCCAGACACAGCAATTTAACGAGACCCTCCGCAACTTAGTGAAACCCTGTTTCAAAATAAAAAATAGAAAGGACTGGGAGTGTACCTCTGGGTTCAATTCCCAGTGCCCCCCAAAAAAATTATGGCCAGGGATGCTTTTTTACCTCTCTCTCTCTCTCTCTCTCTCTGAAGTACTGATATACTAATGCATTAACACCTTGATATGAACCCTTTTAGTTTTGCCGGTTGATAAGCTAATCAATGCAAATGCCTGGAAGGGAGGCAAGCTCGGCGTGGAGAAGTGGGTGTAAGATGTGCCACAGTGGAGTCTCTTAGGATCCTTTTGACACCTGGGGGCCCTTGGGGCTACGGGGAAGGATGAGAGGCAGGAAGGCAAGAGGGTATGGGAGACAGCACCCCCCCAATGTGCAGTGAGGTTGGAAGACAGATACACCGCAGTGCTTCTCGCGGGTCTGCGCTGCTCAGACAGTAGCTGTACACGCGGGAGCGGAGATGTATTGCTTACGACCCTTCAGCTGTTCTTCTCCCCTTCTTGCCACTTCCTAGTGCAGCGGGCAATGGGGCGGAATTATGCAGCAGGGAACTTCGCATTCAGGAAACACCCCGAGCTCTCCATTCAAACTGCCCGAGCGCCTGACATTTTAATCCATCTAAAAGCTCTTTTCATAAACGAGCAGTCACTTGTCAGCTCCAAGGAGGTGAGCTAAGCAGAGAGGCAGATAGAAGAAACGCAGTGGCGACGTGGAGGGTTGGACCGTGGGGGCGCGGCAGGGGGGCTGCAGTGGGTGGATGGGAAAATGGCATTGGGGTTTTGAGTTTTGAATTTTAATGCTGACATTTTCCCTCAGCAATTTGCCTGGTCCTCAGCGTGCTCTGACATTGTTTCAGTGAGTCCGAGTTTTACGAGCAATAACGCGAAGCTTCTGGTCAGCCATGTCGCTTAATGGAATTGAAAAGAACGAGAAGTGTGTGCATAATTTAAGAAATATGGACACCCTGACCACTGCTCAGTTTTCCTTTCTTTTTGCATCATACGCATCAAGACGTCCTGCCAATAATTCATCGGCGTTTATCCCACAGCCATTACTCTTCTAGTCCCCTGGGGCCTTGTAATGTCACCCCTCTGGCTAATAGAATATATTTGTCCATGAAAGATGTCTTAAATTTTACCATAATTCTGTGCTTTGTAATGCATAGGTTCTATTATGGGAAAACGAAAACATATAAACCAAGTTTAATGTATAACACAGCCAGTAAGGTTGTTTGCATTTGGTTTTGGCTAGAGGTGTGGTTAAATATAAAGGCCGGTTGATGACTTTGTGTTTTTGTTTTCAAACACAGAATGAGGGTCTCAGTATAACCAATCATGGAAGTTTCCAGAAAGAACAGTAAGGAATGAAAATTATGAGGTACTAGGAACAGCACAAAGAAGGAGAGGGAGTAAACTGGGTGTGGTGGCTCATGCTTGTAATCCCAGTATTTGGGAGGCTGAGACCGGAGGATCTGGGTTCGCGGCCAGCCTCAGCTACTTAGTGAGGCCCTCTGCAATTTAGTGAGACCCTGTTTCCAAATAAAGAATAAAAAATAGGGCTGGGGGTGTAGCTCAGAGGTAGAATGCCCTTGGATTCCAGCCCCGGTACCACACACATACACACACACACACACACACACACACACACACACACACACACACAATAGGAGAGGGAATATTCAAAGAATGAAATCTCTTCTCTGTATACTTCCACTTTTTTGTGAAAATGGCACTTTTAAGAATCAAAAGAAGATATTAATTAAGGAGTTTAATTAAGGATCTTGGCTAGCCTAACTGTTAATTACGAGGAAAAAAATAAAAGCCACTCAAGTAAAGTAGAAATCGGTTTTCTCTTTCCTATTAATTCATATGCAGCAAATTGCCAATTTGGTTCTATCGCATTCTTAAAAAAATTGATATATTCCTTTGAGGACACTTCAGAGCAAGCTTCTGATGTCCTCAAAGTTTTTATTTCTTTTATTTTTGGAGTTCACTGGTTCCTCCCATCTGCCCTTCTCCTGCCCCTTCTTCCTCCCGCCCCTCATACACTCTTCCTCTCACCCAGAAGAAGCCTTTGGGAGGGAAGAATCGGATATTCATCATTTCCCCCTCAATGGGATTATGCAATGAAATACAAACTCTATCAGGGCAGTGATGTTCCAAGACATTTGTGAGTTTGAAATGAAAAGGTTTGGATTCTAGAATATAAAGCATCTGAATCACAAGAGGAAACAGAAAAGGTATTTGGGAAGCAAAATTCCTTCTGGAACAACCTGGAAATAATCCTAAGGAGCAGCTCATGAAATTTTGGGCAAACTTATAGAGGCATGCCTTCATCTGATGACAAGATGTTGCAGGTTGAGCATCTTTAGTAAAAAATCCAAAACCTAGAATGCTTCAAAATCTCAAAATATTTGAATACTGATAGAACATCACAAGTGGAAGACTCATGCCAAGAAACTGCATTACATGCACAAAATGATTTAAGATATCATGTCAAATTACCTTTAGCCTGTGTGTATGAGGTATATGAAACCTCAATGAATTTTGAATTTAGAGTTGGTTCCCATCCCTAAGACATTTCTTTATGTCTTTGCAAATATTTCAAAATCCAAAAAACATCTGACATCGGAAACATTTCTGGTCCCAAGCATTTCGGAAAAGGTACGCTCAGTGTGGAAATGGGCCCGTTCTTCCAGCGTGTGCAGCTGTGTTTGTGTGGCTACAAGCATGGCACCACTGTCAGGTTGGGATGAACGAATCCCCATCTGTCGCCTACTAGTTGGAGTTTGGGCAAATTCCCATCTTCTCATCTGCGATCCTGTGTTCCTAGCAGTCCTGACCTCGTGCAGGCCGGAGGGAAGATAAGAAGGTGCCCCGTGTGCTTTCTTAGCCCAGGTCTGGTACAGGGTTAGGCCTCGGTAAACCTTAACTTTTATTATTTTTCAGTGGCTATTGAACACAAACCTAGGAGGTAAAATACCAGGCTTCCCGATTATATTCTGATTTTTGCCTGGACTGAATTTGTCTAAGAATTTTCTTGTTCAAAATGTTTGAAATCATTTGGCAAACATATCATTCCCGTCTCCCAGTTCTTGTGCCAGTTACTAGCAGTAAATTAGACTCTAGGGAAGGACCTTTAAATACACTTAAGAACAAAGAGCCTTAATCTCTACTGGCTGGAATTTAAAACTGTGTAGCTGCCATACCATTTATTTACCCTCCCTTAAATTCAAATTCAGCACACACTTACTGGGCACCTCTTTATTGAGGTGTTCTCTGGGAACATTATCTTCTTTAACTATAATGGCAGGGAAAGATGGATGATTGCCTGTCTTTACATGGGGAAACAAAGCTTAGAAAGGTGAGGTCACTTGTTTATAGTGACACAATAGAGGTGCTAGTTAAGACAGAGGATTTAACCAGGCGTGGTAGCGCACGCTTGTAATTCCAGTACTTGGGAGGCGGAGACCGGAGGATCCGGGTTCGCCGCCAGCCTCAGCTACTTAGTGAGGCCCTCCACAACTTCATTAGACCCGGTTTCAAAATAAAGGATAAAAAAATAGGGCCGGGGGTGTAGTTCGGAGGTAAAACACCCCTGGATTCAATCCCCAGTACTGCAAAAAAAAAAAAAAAAATAAGACAGAGGATTTAAACATATAAGAAGCTGGGCGTGGTGGCTCATGTGTGTAATCCCAGTACTTGGGAGGCTGAGACAGGAGGATTGCAGGTTCGTGGCCAGCCTCAGCTACTTAGTGAGGCCCTCTGCAACTTAGTGAGACCCTGTTTCAAAATAAGGAATAAAAAATAAGGCTGGGGTGTAGCTCAGAGGTAGAATGCCCCTGGGTTCCATCCCCAGTAACACCAAAAAAAAAAAAAAATATATATATATATATATATATGTGTGTGTGTGTG